>CAUYLG010032631.1:0-18492 GCA_963573385.1 Cacajao melanocephalus | reverse complement strand
AGGAATTTATCCATTTCTTCTAGGTTTTCTAATTTATGGGCATGTGGTTGCTCATAGTAGCTTCTAATGATCCACTGAATACTGCACTATTGGTTATAATGTCTCTTTTTTCATCTCTGATTTTACTTATTTGGGTTGTTGCTTTTTTTCTTAGTCTGGCTGAAACTATTCTTCTTAATTTCTTCATTGGCCCAGTGATCATTCAGGAGCATGTTGTTTCCATGTGTTTGTATAGTTTCCAAAATTCCTCATTATTGATTTCTAGTTTTATTCCATTATGGTTAGAGAAGATCTTATATAATTTTAATTTTTTGAATGTTTTAAGACTTGTTTGTGGCCTAATATGGTCTATCCTTAAGTGTGATCCATGTGCTTAGGAGGAGAATGTGTATTCTGCAGCCACTGGATGAAATGTTCTGTATATATTGATTATGTCCATTTGGTGTGTAGTGGAGATTAAGTCTGACAGTTCTTTGTTGATTTTGTAGGGGTTTATTTTTTCTTTTTTTTTGAGATGGAGTCTCGCTCTGTTGCCCAGGCTGGAGTGCAGTGGCTCAGTGTCAGCTTACTGTAACATATGCCTCCTAGGTTCAAGCAATTCTCCTGACTCAGCCTCCTGAGTAGCTGGGACTACAGGTGTACATCACCACGCCCAGCTAATTTTTGTATTTTTAGTAGAGACGGAGTTTCATCATGTTGGCCAGGATGGTCCTGATCTCCTGACCTTGTGATCCACCCGCCTCAGCCTCCCAAAGTGATGGGATTAACAGTCGTGAGCCACCACACCCAGCCTCTTTGATTATTTTCTATCTGAATAATCCATCCAGTGCTGAAAGTAGAATGTTGAAGTCTCCAGCAATTATTCTATTGGGTCTGTCTCTCTCTTTTACTATAATATTTGCTTTACATATCTGGGTGCTCCAATGTTGGGTGCATATATGTTGACAATTATATCCTCTTGCTGAATTGACCCCTTTATCGTCATGTAATGACCTTGTCTATTTTCATAGTTTTTGTCTTGAAGTCTGTTTTGTTTAAGTATAGCTAGTCCAGCTTTTTTTGGTTTCCGTCCATTTATTTTCAGTCTATGTGTGTCTTTATAGATGAAGTGTGTTTCTTGTAGGCAACAGATTGTTGGGTCTTATATTGTTGTTGTTTTTAAATACATTCAACCACTCTGTCTTTTGATTGGAGAGTTTTACATTCAAGTGTTAGTCTATTTACATTCAGTGTTATTACTGATAAGCAGGGACTTAGTCCTGCTATTTTTTTTACTTGTTTTCACGTTCTTTTATGGCCTTCTTTTCCTCCTTTCCTGCCTTCCTGTCTTCCTTTTAGGGAAGGTGGTTGTCTCCAGTGGTATGTTTTAATTTCTTGCATTTTACTTTTTGTGTATCTGTTGTATGTTTTTTGATTTGAGGTTGCCATGAGGCTTGCAAATAATAGAACCTATTATTTTAAACTGATGACAAACAGAAAACTAGTATAAACACTACAATTTAACTTTGTCTCCCTGCTTTTTAGCTTTTTGTTGTTTTTATTTTTTTATTTTGAGATGGAGTCTTGCTCTGTTACTAGGTTGGTGTGCAGTGGTGCAATTTCAGTTCACTGCAACCTCTGCCTCCCAGGTACAAGTGATTCTCCTGGCTCAGCCTCCCAAGTAGCTGGGACTACAGGCATGCACCACCACGCCCAGCTAATTTTTTTGTATTTTTAGTAGAGACAGGGTTTCACCACGTTGGCCAGGATGGTCTCCATCTCCTGACCTTGTGATCCATCCACCTCAGCCTTCCAAAGTGCTGGGATTACAGGTGTGAGCCACTGCACCCGGCCTGCTGTTTGTATTTATATTTTATTGTACTGTGTCTTGAAATGTTGTTTTAGTTATTAATTTGTACTGATTCATCTTCTCATCTTTCTATTCAAGATACGAGTAATTTACACACTACAATTACAATGTTATAATATTCTGTGTTTTCTGTGTACTCACTGTTATCAGTGAGTTTTGTACTTTCACATGATTTCTTGTTGTTCATTAATGTCCTTGTTTCAGGTTGAAGGACTCACTAGCATTTTTTGTAGGACAGGTCTGGTGTTGATGAACTCTCTCAGCTGTTGTTTGTCTGGAAAAGCCTTTATTTCTCCTTCATGTTTGAAGGTTATTTTCACCAGATATACTTTTATAGCATAAGAGTTTTTTTCCTTCAGCACTTTAAACATGTCATGCCTCTCTTTCCTAGCATGTAAAATTTCCACTGAAAAGTCTGCTGCCAGACGTACTGCAGCTTCCATTGGTATGTTGTTTCTTTTCTCTTGCTATGTTTAAATGGATCGTTTCTTTATCACTGACCTTTAAGAGTTTGATTATTAAGTGTCTTGAAGTAGTCTTATTTGAATCTATTTGGTGTTCTATAACCTTCTTGTATCTTTCTATAGGTTTGGGAAGTTCTCTGTTGTTATCCCATTGAATAAACTTTCTACCCATCTCTCTTTCTACCTCCTTTTCCTACCAATAAGTCTTAGATTTGCCCATTTGAAGCTATTTTCTAGATCTTATAGGCATGCTTCATTCATTCTTATTCATTTTTCTTTTGTCTCCTCTCACTATGTATTTTCAAATAGCCTATCTTCAAGCTCACCAATTCTTTCCTCTGCTTGATCAATTCTGTTGTTCAGTGACTGGTGTGGCTGGGGGTGGTGGCTCATGCCTATAATCCTAGCATTTTGGGAGGCCAAGGCAGGAGGATCACTTGAGCCCAGAAGTTTGAGACCAGCTTGGGCAACATAGACTCCCATCTCTACAAAAAACATTAAAAACTTAGTTGGGTATGGTGGCATGCACCTGTGGTCCCTGCTTTTTGGGAGGCTGAGGTAGGAGGATCACTTGAGCCTGAGAAGTCAAGGCTGCAGTGAGCCATGATCACACCACTGCACTCCAGCCTGAATGACAGAGATATTGTCTCAAAAAAAAAAAAAAGACTGATGCATTCTTCAGTTTGTCCATTACATTTTTCAACTCCAGAATTTCAGCTTTATTCTTTTTAATTATTTCAATCTCTTTGTTAAATTTATCAATAGGATTCTAAATTATTTATCTGTGTTATCTTTAATTTCATTGAGTTTCCTGAAAACAGCTATTTTGAATCCTCTATCTGAAAGGGCACAGATTTCTGTATCTCCAGGGTTTGCCCATGTTACCTTATTGAGTTCAGTTAGTGCAGTCATGTTTTCCTAGTTGGTTTCAATGCTTGTGGATGTGCGTTGATGTCTGGGCATTGAAGAGTTAGGTATTTATTGCAGTCTTTGCAGTCTGAGCTTGTTTATACCTGCCCTTTTTGGCAAGGCTTTCCAGGTATTTGAAGGAACTTGGGTGTTCAGATCTACATTTTTGGTTACTGCAGCCATATCTGTTATCAGGGGGCATGCCAAGCCCAGTAACACTGACTCTTACATACTCATAGAGGTGCTACCTTGATGTTCCTAGATAAGATCCGGAAGAATTCTCTGGACTACCAGGTAGAGACTTTTGTTCTCTTACTTTCTCCCAAACAGAGTCTTTCTGTGCTGAGCTGCCTAGAGCTGGGGAAGGGGTGACATAAGCACCCCTGTGGCCACCACCACTGGGACTGCACTGGGTTAGATGAAGCCAGCACACCACTGAGTCTTACCCAAGGCCCATAGTAACCACTGGGAGTTATCACTTGTGTTCATTGAAGCCCCTATGGCTCTACAGTCAGCAGGCAGCAAAGCCAGCCAGTCTTATATCCTTCCCTTTAGAGTAGCAAGTTTCCCCCAGCCACAGGCACATCCAGAGATGCCGTCCAGGAGCCAGGACCTGGAGTCAGAAACCTTAGGAATCTACTTGGTGCTCTATTTTTGGTGCTAGCTGGGCTGGCACCCAAGCCACATGGCAAAGTCCTTTGCATTTTTTCCTCCCCTTTCCACAAGCAGAGGAATTTCTCCCCATGGCTACCACTGCCCCAGGCCCATGGCAAGTATGGCCTGGCTACCGCCAGTGTTCACTCCAGGCCCAGGGGCTCTTCAGTCGGCTTGTGGTGAATGTTGCCAGGCCTGGGATTCTCCCTTCAGGGCAGCAAGCTCCCCTTCAGCCCAGGGCAGGTCCAGAAATGCCATCCAAGAGGCAGGGCCTGGAATTGGGGACCCCAAGAATCCAGTTGGTGCTCTACTGTACTGTGGCCAAGTTGGTACCTAAGCTGCAAGACAAAGTTCCCTGTACTTTTCCCTCTCCTTTTCTCAAGCAGGAGTCTCTCCCTGTAGCAACTACATGGAAAATGTGCTGGGTCACACCTGAAGCCAGCATGTCCTGAGTCTCACCCAAGGTCCATGGAGAGTACTACCTGGCTACCACTGCTGACTGTTCAGGGCTCAAGGTCTCTTTAGTCACTAGGTGATGAATGCTGCTGAGACTAAGTTCTTCCTCTCAAGGCAACAGGTTTCCTTCTGGCCCAGGGTGTATCTAGAAATTTCATCCAGGAACTAGGGCATGGAATGGAGGCCTCTGCCTGGTGCCCTACCATACTGTGGCTGAGCTGGTATCCAAGGTACAAGACAAAGTCCTCTTTAGTCTCCCCTCTCTTCTTCTCAAGTGGAAGGAAGGGGTCTCTCCTGGACCTGCACTACCTCAGGTTAGGGAAACGGTGGCACAAGCACTGCCTTGGCTACCCTGGCTGGTGTTTCACTGGATCCCATGCCCCCCTAGTTCACTGGCTCCAAGCACAGCACAGCACCAGGACTTGCCCAGGAATTGCAATTCTTGTGGCCTAGACTGCCTTTCAACTTCATTTAGGACCCTAGAGCCCTCTAGCCCATGGTGGTGAGGCTTGCCGGATTTCAGGTTCCTACTGCTATGATGGACAATTCCCCTAGACCAGCAGGGGCTGGTTTAAATACTTCTGTTGTGGGCACCAACTGAGTTTACCAACACCAACAGTGTTGCCTTCTGCTGTGACAGGGCACCACTGAGTTGCAATGCAAAGTCTTACAATCACTCTGCTCCCTCCTCCAAGAGCACAGATTCTCTCTCAGCACCATTTGGCCGCTGCTGAGGGGGAGGGATGGCATCAGCAATTCAAGACTGTCTTTCCTACTTTCTTCAGTGCCTCTTTCAGTGAGATTAAGTTAAAACCAGATACTGTGATTGCTGACTTGAGTTTTGGTTATGATAAAGATGCTTTTTTGTGTGGATAGTTGTTCAGTTTGGTGTTCCTGTGGGGAGGATGATCAGTGGAGCTTCTGTTGGGCCTTCTTTCTCTGCTTCCTCTCTGATAGTTTTTTTTTTCCCCAGAACTTTGAATATGTTGTCCCATTGCTATTTGTCCTCCATTGTGTTTGACGAGAAGTCAGCTATTAGTTTTATTGTGGTGGATGAAGGTATTAAATTGTTTTCTCTTGCTGTTTTCAAGATTTTCTCTTTATTTTCAACATTTTGACTATGATGTGTCTAGGTGTGTACCTTGTTGCATTTATCCTACTTGGAATTCATTGAGCTTGAATATGTACATTAGTGTTCTTCATCAAATGCAGAAAGTTTTCAGCCATTATTTCTTTGAATATTTTTCTGTCCTTTTGTTTCTCCTCTCTTAACTTATACTTAATTTATGCATATGTTGTCCAGGCATGGTGGCTCAAGCCTGTAATCTCAGCACTTTGGGAGGCTGAGGTGGGCGGATCACCTGAGGTCAGGAGTTGAAGACCAGGCTGGCCAACATGATGAAACCCTGTCTCTATAAAAATACAAAAATTAGCCGGGCATGGTGGCACACGCCTGTAGTCCCAGCTACTCCAGAGGCTGAGGCAGGATAATAGTTTGAATCCAGGAGGCAGGGGTTGCAGTGAGCTGAAATCACACCACTGCACTCCAGCCCGAGTGACAGAGCGAGACTTCATGTCAAAAAAAAAAAAATTATGCATATGTTGATGCACTTATTGCTCTCACATTTCTGAGGCTATGAGTCTATATTCTTTTTTCTTTTTTTGAGATTAGATCTTACTCTCACCCAGGCTAAAGTGCAGTGACACAATTATAGCTTACTATAACCTTGAACTCTTGGACTAAAGTGATCCTCCCACCTCAGTCTCCTGAGTGGCTAGGACTATAGGCACGTGACAGTACAACTGGCTAATTTTTAAAATTCTTTGGTAGAAATAGGGTCTCACCATCTTGCCGAGGCTGGTCTTGAACTCCTAGCCTCAAGTGATCCTCTCACCTTGGCCACCAAAGGCACTGGGATTACAGGCATGAGCCATTGTGTCCAGCCTGTATTCATTTTTCTTTATGCTTATTTCTGTCTCTTCTTCAAATTGCATCATTTCTATCTGTCTTGAAGTTTACTAATACCTTTTTACTGCGAACTCAGACCACCCTGAAGCTGTGAGAAAGTCTCAGCCAGGCCAAAGGGGAGCTGCTGACAAAAGCTTTCCCACTAGAGGAAAACCATATCAGATGTAATAGTCCAGACTTTAATAGCCTCACTATGCTGAGTCTTTGGCTGGAGGCAGTGTTGGAGTATCATGGCATCAGCACGAAAGTGGAGCAGCTAGAGGCTGCCAACTAGGCTTCTCTCAGCGGTTTCCCTTAAAGAGGATTTGAGCAGCACACCTTCATAGGTGCCAAAGGATGGCCAGATTTGGCATGAACATATTAATCTGTTTATATTACACTTGACTGCCTGTGATAGAAAGCCCAGATAGATATAACCTCTGCTTAAACAAGACAGAAGTTTATTTGTCTCTCATATTGAAGTTCAGGGCTGGTCCTGTAGCTCCAAAGGGCAGAAGAACCAAACTCTTTCTCTTTCATTGCTCTGCCATTCTCAGTAGTTGGCTTCTACCTCATTATCCCAAATAGCTGTATTTGTTCTAACCATCACATTTACTTACCAGTCTATAGGAAGGTAGAAACTTGGGAGACATGGTATGCCTCATGTCTTTATGCTCACTTAGCAGCATCTGCATGCAGTCCTTTCATCTCACTGTCCAGAACGTTGTCATATGAACATATTAATACTTATTTCAGCAGAACTTGGGCCAGAAACTGGGAAGACAGAATAAATATTGGAGTAGAATAACAGTGTGTGCTACAGTATTTCACTGTTGGGATTTTCTTTTTTTTAAGATCAGTCTTAGGCTGTGTTTCCTTTTAACCTATTCATTTCATTATGATTTTAAAAATTTCAGATTGGGCGCAGTGGCTCACACCTGTAATCCCAGCATTTTGGGAGACCGAGGTGGATGGATCATTTGAGGTCAGGAGTTCGAGACCAGCCTGGCCAACATGGTGACACCCCTTCTCTACTGAAAATACAAAAGTTAGCTGGGTATGGTGGCACACACCTGTAGTCCTAGTTACTTGGGAGGCTGAGGCAGGAGAATCGTTTGAACCTAGGAGGTGGAGATTACAGTGATCCAACATCGTGCCACTGCACTCCAGCCTGGGCAACAGGGAGACACGCCATCTAAAAAAAAAAAAACAAAACAAACTTCAACCACAGATACACACCACTTTAAATACTGATTTGTTTTAATGGTTTTTCATTTTTCTTCATTAAACTTATTAAACATTTGCCTAATTCATTATTCTTAAAATGTCACTTTTTTTTTTTTTTTTTTAAGAGACAGGGTCTTGCTGTATTGCCCAGGCTGCTAGAGTACAGTGGTGAGATCATGGCTTACTGCAACCACAAACTCCCAGGCTTAAGCAGTCTTCCAACCTCAGCCGCCCAGGTAGCTGGGACTATAGCCACACACCACCATACATGGCTTTTTTTTTTTTTTTAGAGATGGGGTTTTGCTGTGTTGCCCAGACTGGCCTCAAGTGGTTCTCCTACCTCGGCTTCCCGAAGTGCTAGAATTATAGGTGTGAGCCACAATAGCTAGCTCCAGCTTTTGAATATGGAGATTTATGTATGTAAGTTCTAAATTTCTCACTTTAAATTGTTTCTATTTTTGCACTTAATTCTTTTTCTCAAGCATTTTCTTCAAATGTATTTAATGATTTATTTTGGGATTCTCTCACTCTTGAGCTAGGGGCAATTAGGGTTTTCTTGTAAAATCTGTGGTGTTGATTTTTAAAATTTATTTACTAGTTTAATGATCTGAACCTCCTGAAGAAAATAAAACTTCCTGGACAGGTACAGCGGCTCACACCTGTAATCCCAACACTTTGGGAGTCTGAGGCTGGGGGATCACAAGTTCAGGTGTTCAAAACCAATTTGGCCAACATGGTGAAACCCTGTCTCTACTAAAAATACAAAAATTAGTTGGGTATGGTGACGCATGCCTGTAATCCCAGCTACTCGGAAGGCTGAGGCAGGAGAATTGCTTGAACCGGGACCTGGAAGACGGAGGTTGCAGGGAGCTGAGATCGTGCCACTGCACTCCAGCCTGGGCAACAAACCGAGACTCCATCTCAAAAAAAAGAAAATACAACTTCCTGAGGAAAAAATCTGCAGCTGAGGTAGTCCCAGCAAGAATACATCTTATGTGCTCATGTTCTTCCCTGTAATTGGTGAAACTATTATACCAGCGCCAGATTTCCACATCATGCTTTCTCCTCAGTCCCACTTCCTCACCAAGTGCTTTATCCAAGCTTATTTGGATCTTCATCCCAGGTGAGGGGAAATGTTCAAAAAAAAGCCCTGAATTTCAGGGGTTTTTTCCTCTGACACTTTGCCTTTTGCTTCTTGAACATGTTTATTTCAAATGTCAAGATTTTCAGCAGTAAAGGGTTTCAGGAGAAGATCTCCCATCAGTACCACAGCTTTCTCTGGACCCTGAGTGTTAGTGGATGTTCATGATCATAGCTTCCTTTTAGGACCTAGAAACAAATTCTTAGAAACATTGTGAACTAGCTATTGGAGACTTTCTTTTTTCTCACTCAGTCTCTGGTAGGAAATATGGATTGTTCCCTTTTTTCCAGTGCTATGTAAGATTTTTTCTTATGGTCATATACATTTGGGCATTTCTGTTTTGAACTAGGAAGAGTACATTAGATTTCTACATTCAAATCACATTGCCTTCAAGAAGTTTACCAGTTTTTTGCAACTCATTCAATAGATTTTTTTTCTTTTCTTTTTTTGTTTTGAGACAGGGCCTTGCTCTGTCACCCAGGCTGGTGTGCAGTGGTGCAGTCACGACTCACTGCAACCTCTACCTCCTGGGCTTAAGCAATCCTCCTACCTCAGCCTCCTGAGTAGCTGGGACTACAAGTGCACACCACCACACCTGGCTAATTTTTGTATCATTTTTTTTGTACAAACAGGTTTCACCACATCGCCCAGGCTCATCTCAAACTCCTAGGCTCAAGGGATTTTCACGCTTCGGTCTCCTAAAGTGCTGGGATTGCAGGCATGAGCCACCATGCCCAGCCATTCTATAGCTTTTTAAATATACAGTTTCAGTTACAATCCTATTTCTGACCATTAAAAAACAAATTGTTATCAGGGCATTTTTTTTTTCATGGTTGTCTCTGAGATTCTGTCTGTGGCCCCTTCTCCAGTATATGTAAACTCTTTGAGCAGTCAGATCCATTTTCATGGCTGCATAAATCTTCATTTCCAATGTGGACTTCTCCTGATCTCATGTACAACTGCTAAATCCGCGAGATATCTCCAGTTGCATGTCCCACCATACCACAGATTTCACCTATCATTCTGTCCCCTGCTTCTGCTTCCATCCAAATCCTGCTCTCATTTTTTCCTGCCTCTGGTATCTTGTGAGATCTCAAACCACTTAACTTGGTTAACATTTTATTTTTCCATTTCTTTCACACAGTATAAATTGGCACCTAAGTGATTGGATCCTGCTCAGAGAAACCTGTCCCAGAACCCCTTTAACTCATGGTAGATATTAAAGAGTGCTTAGGCCAGGTGCAGTGGCTCACGCCTATAATCCCTGCACTTTGGAAGGCTGAGGTGGACCACGAGGTCAGGAGTTCGAGACCGGCCTAGCTAATATGGTAAAACCCCGTCTCTACTAAAAACAAAAATTAGCTGGGTGTGGTGTCACATGCCTGTTTTCCCAGCTACTTGGGAGGCCGAGACAGGAGAATCGCTTATACCTGGGAGGCAGAAGTTGCAGTGAGCCGAGATCATGCCACTGCACTCCACCCTGGGTGACAGAACAAGACTTTGTCTCAAAAAAAAAGTGCTTGCTAAATTAGTGAATGAATATAAACTGACAGGATGCTGCTAATATGGGGTTTTAATATCAGAACAAGGTTCAATATGTTTTGTTTACAGTCACCTAAGATGGATGACTTCAGATTGAGTGGGAGTGTGTTGTTACAGGGAACGGTGACATTCAAAGATGTGGCTATTGACTTCACCCAGGAGGAGTGGAAGCGATTGGATCCTGCTCAGAGAAACCTGTACCGCAGCGTGATGCTAGAAAACTATAACAACTTAATCACAGTGGGTAAGAGTAATTTACTATAATTCAAACTCTGGAAAGAAAGTACCTTCCCCCTCCCGCCCCCGTTTCTGAAATATATAGACCTTTCAAATATTAGAGTGAGCTTGGCCTTGGGATGCTTCTGCTCATGTGAATGTCCATGCTTCAGTTTTCAGAGCAAAAGGGGACAGCATCCCCAGAAGTCATAATTTCTTGTCCTTTAGAAAGCCTGGTTTTCCTGGGCAGCCTCAATTTTTGGGTGCTTCTGTGTTCCTAGTATGTATGTCCAGATCTATGTAACTTCCCTTTGACAGGCTATCCATTCACCAAACCTGATGTGATTTTCAAATTGGAGCAACAAGAAGAACCATGGGTGATGGAGGAAGAAGTATTAAGGAGACACTGGCAAGGTTAGTGGAAGGGAACCAGACAGATGAGAAGGGTATGAAATTGTTTGTAGTGTTCTCTGATTTTAGCTAACGGTTGCTTGTTTATGTTTGTTTATTTCTTGTGTGGGATAGGTGGGTGGAGAAGTGTTCTTGGAGGTTTGTGCTATATCCTATAGGTGCAGTGAGGCATCAGAATGTCTGTCTTATCCATTATCTTGTTTTGCAGTGTGACACTGCTGTACCATAATTCTAATGGTGAAAGTTCTATTCCCCCCCCTTGCATAGTATTCTTCATTTCAATGGGGTTTTCTTTTTGTCTTCCAATTATTTCCTTGGTTCTGCTAGTAAACTTTTATCCCTTTCTGTTTTCTCATTAATTCTTCCTCATTTATTTATACAGGCATATCTCATTTTATTGTGCTTTGCTTAATTGTGCTGGGCAGATTTTTTTTTATAAATTAAAGGCTTGAGGCAGCCCCACATCAACCAAGTCCATTAGCACCATTTTTCCAACAGTATGTGCTCACTGTGTGTCGGTGTCACGTTTTGGTAATTTTTGCAATATTTCAAACCTTTTCATTGTTATTATTATCTGTTATGGGGATTTGTGACCAGTGATCTTAGATGTTACTATTGTAATTGTTTTGGGGTGCCACAAATTTCATCTACTGATCAGCCATTCCCATCTCTCTCTCTTTTTCTGGGTCTCTGTCTTCCCTCAAACACAACAATATTCTGATTAGTACAATTAATAACTCTACAATGACCTCTAAGTGTTCAAGTAAAAGGAAGAGTTACACCTCTCTCCCTTGAAATTAAAAGCTAGAAATGATTAAGCTTAGTGAAAAAGGCATGTTAAAAGCCAAGATAGATAGACCAAAAGCAAAGCCTTTTGTGTTTGCCAAGTAGTGAATGCAAAGGAAAAGTTTTTTTTGTTTTTGTTATTTTTTGAGACAGAGTCTTGCTCTGTCGCCAGGCTGGAGTGAAGTGGCACAATCTTGGCTCACTGCAACCTCAGCCTCCCGGGTTCAAGCAATTCTTCCACCTCAGCCTCCCGAGTAGCTGGGACCACAGGCGCGTGCCACCACGCTTGGCTAATTTTTGTATTTTTAGTAGAGACGGGGTTTCAACATGTTGGCCAGGATGGTCTCGATCTCTTGACCTCGTGATCCGCCCACCTCGACCTCCCAAAGTGCTGGGTTTACAGGCATGAGCCACTGTGCCCAGCCAGGAAAAGTTCTTGAAGTAAATTAAAAGTGCTGGCCAGGTGCAGTAGCCTACGCCTGTAATCCCAGCACTTTGGGAGGCTGAGGCCAGCAGAACACTTGAGCCCAGGAGTTCAAGACCAGACTGGGCAACATGGTGAAGCCTCATCTCTACTAAAAATAAAAAAATTAGCCAGGTGGGCCAGGCGCGGTGGGTCACACCTGTAATCCCAGCACTTTGGGAGGCTGGGATTACAGGCGGATCATGAAGTCAGGAGTTCAAGACGAGCCTGGCCAACATGGTGAAACCCTATCTCTACTAAAAGTACAAAAATTAGCCTAGCATGGTGGCAGACACCTGTAATCCTGCCTACTCTAGAGGCTAAGTCAGGAGAATCGCTTCAACCCAGGAGGGAGAGGTTGCGATGAGCTGAGATGGCGCTGTCACACTTTAGCCTGGGCAACAAGAGCAAAACTCTGTCTCAAAAAAAAAAAAAAAAAAAAGCTAGGTGTGGTGTTGCATGCCTGTAGTCCCAGCTAACTTGCATCTACTTGGGAGGCTGAAGTGAAAGGATTGCTTGAGTATGGGAGATGAAGGTTGCAGTGAGCCAAGATCACAGCACTGCATTCCAGCCTGGGTGACAGAGCAAGACCCTGTCTTGAAAAAAGTCCTACTACAATATACACACAAACAGTAAGATGATAAGAAAGCAAAATAGCCTTAGTCCTGACAGAGAGAAAGTTTTAGTTGTCTGGGTAGAAGATCAAACCAGCCACACCATTCCCTTAAGCCAAAGCATAATACAGGACAAGGCCATAATTATCCTCAATTCTATGAAGGCTTAGA
This sequence comes from Cacajao melanocephalus, assembly GCA_963573385.1. Taxonomy (NCBI): domain Eukaryota; kingdom Metazoa; phylum Chordata; class Mammalia; order Primates; family Pitheciidae; genus Cacajao; species Cacajao melanocephalus. The sequence goes on along the minus strand of CAUYLG010032631.1, from coordinate 5,641 downwards.
GGTGAGGAAGCTGCAGAAGAAAAGTTTAAAGCTAGTAGCAATTGGTTTATATGGTTTAAGAAAAGAAGCTATCTCCATAACATAAAAATGCAAGGTAAAGCAGTAAGAGTCAATGGAAGTTGCAGTATATTATCCAGAAGATCTAGCTAAGATTATTGATGAAGGTGGCTAACTAAACAATAGTGTTTCAATGTAGATGAAACAGTCTTCTGTTGAAAGAAGATGTCATCTAGGACTTTCACAGCTAGAGAGGTGAAGTCAGTGGTTGCTTCACAGGTTCAAAGGACAGACTGACCCTCCTGTTAAGGGTTAATGCAGGTGGTGACTAAGTTGGAGCCAGTATTCATTCATTCTGAAAATCCTAGGGCCCTTAAGAATTATGCTAACTATACCCTGCTTGTGCTCTATCAATGAAATAACTCCTGGATGATAGCACATCTGTTTACAGCATTGATTTGCTCAATATTTTAGGCCCACTGTTGGTCTCTGCAGCTCAGGAAAAAAAAAAATTCCTTTCAAAATATTATTGCTGACAGTGCACTTGGTCACCCAAGAGCTGTAATGGAGATGTATAAGGAGATCAGTGTTGATTTTCATGCCTGCTAATACAACATCCATTCTGCAGCTTATGGATCAAGCTATAATTTTGACTTTCAAGTCTTATTTAAGAAATACTGGCTGGGCATGGTGGCTCACGCCTGTAATTCCAGCACTTGGGAGGCTGAGGTGGGTGGATCATGAGGTCAGGAGTTCGAGACCAGCCTGGCCAACATGGTGAAACTCTGTCTCTACTAAAAATAGAAAAATTAGCTGGGCATGGTAGTGCCTGCCTGTAATCCCACCTACTCAGGAGACTGAGGCAGGAGAATTGCTTGAACCGGGACCCAGGAGGCGGAGGTTACAGTGAGCCAAGATCACGCCACTGCACTCCAGCCTGGGCTAAAGAGTGAGACTCCATCTCAACAACAAAAAAAATAAAACATTTTGTAATGCAATAGCTTCCACAGGTAATGATTCCTCTGATAGATCTGGGTAAAGTAAATTAAAAACTGTCCGGAAAGGATTCATGATTCTAAGTGCTATTATGAATATTCATGACTCATGAGAGGAGATGAGAACAACAGGAATTTGAAAGAGGTTGATTCGACCCTCATGAATGACTTTGAAGGATTCAAGGCTTCAGTGGAGGAGGTATTGTAAATGTGCAACTAGTAAGAGAAGCAGAATTAGAAGTAGAGCCTGAAGATGTGACTGAATTGCTGCAATCTTGTGATTAAACTTTCATGGATAAGGATTACTTTTTATGGGTGAACAAAGAAATTCATTTCTTTAAAATCTACTCCTGTGAAGATGCTAAGCACATTGTGGAGATCAGTGATTTAGAATATTCCATAAATGTAATTGATAAAGCAGTGGTAGGATTTGAGAGGAGTGACTACAATTTTGAAAGAAGTTCTATGGGTAGAGTACTATCAAACAACATCACATGCTACAGAGAAACTTTTTGTGAAAGGAAAAGTCAATCAGTGTGACTCTTGTTATTTTAAGAAACTGCAGCAGCCACCCCAACTTTATGCAATCCCCCCTTGATCAGTCAGAAGCCATCAACATTGAGGAAGATCCCCTACCAACAAAAAGATTATGACTCACTGAAGGTTCAGGCTATTGTTAGCATTTTTAAGCAATATTTTAAAATTATGGTAAGTACCTTTTTGTTTTTTGAGATGGAGTCTTGCTCTTTCCCCAAGCTGGAGTGCAATGGCATGATCTCAGCTCACTGCAACCTCCACCTCCCAAGTTCAAGTGATTCTCCTGCCTCAGCTTCCCAAGTAGCCAGGACTACATGCACCTGCCATCATACCCAGCTAATTTTTGTATTTTTGGTAGAGACAGGGTTTCACCATATTGGCCAGGATGTTCTCGATCTCTTGACCTTCTGATTTGCCTGCCTCGGCCTCCCAAATTGCTGGGATTACAGGTGTGATCCACCGTGCCCTGCCTGGTATATACATTTTTTAGTCATGCTATTGTATACGTAATAGACTATAGTATAAACTTTTTTTTTTTTGAGACGGAGTCTTGCTCAGTCACCCAAGCTAGAGTGCAGTGGCACGATCTTGGCTTACTGCAACCTCCGCCTCCTGATTTCAAGCAATTCTCCTGCCTCAGCACCCCCAGTGCTGGGATTACAGGCATCTGCCACCGTGCCCAGCTAATTTGAGTTTTTAGTAGACAGGTTTCACCATGTTGGCCAGGCCAGTCTCGAACCCATGACTTCAAATGATTTGCCCGCCTCAGCCTCCCAAAGTGCTCCGATTACAGGCATGAGCCACCACGCCTGGCCAACATACTTTTATATGCACTGGAAAACAAAAAAAGTTGTGTGACATACTTTATTGTGGTGGTGTAGAACTGAACCCACAATATCTCTGAAGTATGCCTATGTTTCTATTTTGAATTATAGATTTTATCTTTTTTTATATTTGTTGTAATACATTTAGTCAAGATTATCATTTATGTAAACTATCAGTAAACAGACAACCTACAGAATGGGAGAAAATATTTGCAAACTGTGCATCTGACATAGGCCTAATATCCAGCATCTATAAGGAACTTAAATTTACAAGAAAAAATCCTATTAAAAGGACATGAAGAGACAATTTTTAAGACCTAAATATGGCCAACAAGCTTATGAAAGAAAGTCCAATATCACTGATTGTTAGAGAAATGCAAATCACCATAATGAGATACCATCACACCAGTCATAATGGCTATTAATTCAAAAAAATAACAGATGCTGGCAGAGAGGAGGAAAATTTCCATTTTCCCTTTGGAAGTAAGCAGCAATAGGGAACTGAATATATTAGCCTTAAGTATGTAGACTTTTGCTTATTCTCCTTGTTTGAGCCAGTTTATTTTCTCTGAATTCCTCTGCCTGGTGTTCCTGACTCTAGAGTCTGTCTGGTTCCAATTCTCCAGAAGCAGAGAGTAGTCTCCCATCTTCTCTAGGGTAAAGAGTGATAGGCACCACATTGCACAATGCAAGCAATTGTTTGCCTTACAGACTTCCATTCAGTTTGCTTGTTTTTTAGGGCCCCTGTTCATTCCCACCTTTCAAGGTACATGATTTCTCTAACTTCTCAGCCTTTCTTTAATTATATAGTAGGAACTTGCTTTGTGACATCTTCGTCTGCAGGCACATGGGTTTCAGCGTTCTCAGCTCTTCTGTTAGGTAACAGTCCTTTCATCTTCCATCTGCTAAAATTACATTTACATTTGTCATCCATTGTTGTCTGTTATCGTCTTCATCTTCATTTAAGCCTTTTAAATGATCCCTTATAGGTGCACTTTTGGGTAGAATCAGAGCTAAACTCATGTATTTATTATACCATATTTAACCTCAGCTTCTTACTATTTTTTTCCCTCTGCTCACTATATTTGCCCTTATACAATTAACCTAGGTGGGCTTCTCCAGTTTTATATTCCAGTTCTGTCATCCAGTTTTTAACCTTCCTATTGGTTGTTCTCATTTTATTGATTATTGCAGTATTCAATAAATACTGCAATATTGTTACACATGCTCATAGAACAAAACTTTTAAAGTACAAAAGGATATATGTTGAAAAGTAATTCTTCTCTTACACATTTTTCCCTTCTATGGTGGCAACCCCAGTATTATTTTCCTTTGAGCTATTCTATTTTCAAACATTTTTACTGAAACTCCTTTAAACTGTTAATGTCATCTTTATGCTGTTGAATTTTGTCTAAAAGGCTTTAATCCCTTTGTCTTGGTTTCCTAGGGCTGCTGAAACAAAGTGCTGCAAACTGGGTAACTTTAGAAATAACAGGAATTTATTCTCACAGTTCTGGAGGCCAGAACTGTGAAACCTGGAGGGAAGCTTCCTTGCCTCTTTCAGCTTCTGGTATTCCCAGACATTCCTTGGTTTGTGGCAGCATAACTCTACTCTCTCCATTTTTGTATGGCATTTCTTCTGGGTCTCTTGTCTCTTCATGTAGCATTCTTTTTATAAGAACACGAGTCATGTTGCATTTGGGACTTAACTTGTTCCAGTTTGATCTCATCTCAACTAATTTCATCTTCAGTGACTATTTCTAAATGAGGCCTCATTCTGAAGCACTAGGAATTAGGACTTGAACATATTATTTTGGGGGCACACAATTCAATCCATAACACAGTTCCATTTGTTCAAGTCTCTGTGTTCATGTTAAAGTTTTCTTCATATGGTTTTTGGACATTTTTTATTTCTGTATATTTTTCATACTTTCTGTTGCCATTGTAAATGTGGTTTCTAATTCTATAATTTCTAAATATAGTCAGCCCTTTCAATCATGGTTTCTGTAACTACAGATTGAAAATATTCAGGGGGAAAAAAGCAACAATAAAAAATAATCCAAATTTAGTATATCAATGATTTATATAGCATGTATATTGTATTCAGTATTATAAGTAATCTGGAGATGATTTAAAGTATACCAGAGGATACACATAGGTTATGTGAACATACTACATCATTTTATGTAAGGGATTGAGCATCCATGGATTTTGGTATCCATGGGAGGTCCTGGAACCAGTTCCCAGTAGTGAGGGATGACTGTAGTTGTTTGTATATGAAAGTTTTTAAAAACGAATATTGATTCATATGTAATTTCTCACTTTTCATAATTGTTCAGATGAACTTGATTTTTCAGGTAAACAGTTTTATTTCTGACAAACAATATTAATTGTCCTTTTCTTTTCCTTTTCTTTTGAGACATGGTCTTATTCTTTCACCCAGGCTAGAGAGCAGTAGTGTGCTTTCAGCTCCCTGCAACCTTGACCTCCCAGGCTTAGGTGATCCTTCCATCTCAGCCTCCCTACTAGCTGGGACTACAGGCATGCACCACTACACCCAGCTAATTTGTGTATCTTTTGTAGAGACGGGGTTTTGCCATGTTGCTCAGTCTAGTCGTAAACACTCCTGGGCTGAAGAGATCTGTTTGCCTCAGCCTCCCAAAGTGCTAGGATTACAGATGTGAACCGCTTGCACTTGCCTCTCTTAAGTTTCATGCCTCTGATTTATTTCTCTTATTTGGTTGTACTACCCAGTACTGCAATGATTGGTGACAACTCATCTTTTCTTATTTCTGACTTAAATGTGAATGCTTTTGGATGTTTTCCATTAAGTAAAGTGCTGGTGTTTGGACTATACTTTATTCTCAAATTAAACATTATTTGTTCCTATTTTGTAAAGGATTTTTTAATAGAAAATAGATGTTGAGTTTTATGATCTTAATATCTACAGAAATGATTACTTTTTTTCATTTTTTCAAATGACATTTTTCATTAACGTATTTACTTACAGTAATGTACTTTCTGTTATTGAAACATATTCCTGGAAAAAATGTACTCAACTCAAATGTGATGTATTTTAGATTTAATGTACTTCTGGGTCACTTTTCTTTTGGGTCATTTTGATGTTTTACATAGAATTTTTACATAGGTTTTCATGAATGAAATTGGATAGTTTGCTTTTTTGGTATCTTTGTCAGGTTTTGGTATTAATATGTTTGTTTCATACACAAAGACATTGGGAATTTTTCTCTTTTTTCTTTAGCAACATTTTAAACAGCATAGGAGTTG
>CAUYLG010032630.1:0-54396 GCA_963573385.1 Cacajao melanocephalus | reverse complement strand
CGGCAACACAAAGGCCTTCTCTGTAAAGAAATTTACTCTTCTGAATGCAGCCAACAAACATATGAAAAAAAAGCTCATTATCACTGGTCGTTAGAGAAATGCAAATCAAAACCACAATGAGATACCATCTCATGCCAGTTAGAATGGTGATTATTAAAAAGTCAGGAGACAACAGATGCTTAAAGGCTGTGGAAAAACAGGAATGCTTTTACACTGTTGGTAGGAGTGTAAAGTAGTTCAACCATTGTGGAAGACAGTGTGGCGATTCCTCAAGGATCTAGAACCAGAAATACTATTTGACCCAGCAATCCCATTACTGGGTATATACCCAAAGGATTGTAAATCATTCTACTATAAAGACACATGCACATGTATGTTTATTGCAGCACTATTCATAATAGCAAAGACTTGGAACCAACCCAAATGCCCATCAATGATAGACTGGATAAAGAAAATGTAGCACATATACACCATGGAATACTATGCAGCCATAAAAAAGAATGAGTTCATGTCCTTTGCAGGGACATGGATGAAGCTGCAAGTCATCATTCTCAGCAAACTAACACGAGAATAGAAACCAAATACTGCATGTTCTCACTCATAAGTGGGAGTTGAACAATGAGAATACACGAACACAGGGAGGGGATCATCAAACACCTAGGCCTGTTGGGGGTTGGAGGCAAGAGGAAGGAGCACATTAGGACAAACAGCTAATGCATGCAGGGTTTAAAACCTAGATGACAGGTTGATAGGTGCAGCAAACCACCATGGCACATGTATACCTATGTAACAAACTTGCACTTTCTGTGCATGTATCCCAGAACTTAAGGTAAAATAAATTAAACTAAATTAAAAAAGAAATTCACTCTTCTTAAAGAGCAGCCTAGATTTTAAGTAGGAACAAGCAGTTTCCTTCATCTCACGTGTATGTTGAGCAGTTGCTGAGAGCTAGGAACTGAGCTGGATACCTCAAGGACTTCTCTGACACAGTCATCACTAGCTACATGTGATCATTCATCTAAATTCAAATGACTTGCAGCTAAATCACATTTAAAATTTGGTTCACCAGTCACAGGAAAGACATTTCAAGTGCTCAGTAATCCCGTGTGGTTAGCGGCTACAATAATGTATAGTATAGATATGGAGTATTTCCATCATCACAGAAAGTTCTACTGGACAGTTCTGGTCTGACAGGCACAAAGAGAGGAAGAGAAAACTCTGCCAGCCAGGAGCCAAAGCGTCAAATACTGAGGAATAGGTCTCCTGTTGAGTTCAGTATTAGTGCGTGACTACCCTGCAGGCAGGAGTTATTCACAAACCTCAATGGAAGAGGTATGTACTGGAGACCTGGCATGTTCAATCGTTTTCAACCTTAAAGTTAGGTAAGGAGTTTCATCTATGCAGCTGAAGGCACGTTCTCTTCATCTCAAGAGGTTCAAGTCAAATGTCTCCTCTTTCTAGGCCTTCTCCTCTTCACTTCTGAGCTCTTCATCTAGCTCACTCCTGCTAGACCCATGGACAGTCTACCTTGCCTCACAATCATATACACGTAGGTCTTATGGCCCTTCCGTCTGTGAGTGCCTTCTCTTCCTTTGGGTCCTAGCAATGCAATTTGATAACTGAACGAATGAATGAGTCAGTGAAAAATAAGTGAATGACTGAATAAACAAATAAATGAATGAAAGCATGCACAACTGTCCATTCTGCTGTGGGCTTAATACAGACCTGGTTTCTCTGTCATAAACCTATCTAATCACTGTTGAACTTGAAGAGGTTAACATTCTATGTCAGCTACCAGCTTCCCATCTCTCTAATCTTAGAAACCTATGGAAAAAGAGACATTCAGAGCACATCCACCTCTAATCAACCTGACGAATGCCTACACAAAACTCTCAGGCAACCATGCAGTTTTTACCAGGCAAAAATAACTCTCATAAGTCATTGTATTTTCTCTAATAAAGGAGATAATTTTGCATGCACAGAAACATCCCCGCTTTTCCACACAGCTCTTCCTTCCTATTCCTCCTCTTTTCAGACTTGGAGGAGAAGTGTTCTTTCTGCTTGTTAAGCAAAACTCTTTTCATGTGCCCTTGGCAGTAACCTCCTAGTTCCACTGGGCATCAATCCATCAATCATTGCCCCATTCCCTGCCCAATCTCATATCCACTGTTGCTCATCATCATTTTCTGTAAATTCGGATGGAAGATGATCCCTTACCATCTTTCTAACATTCCCTAAACTCATTTGATTGCTTCTAGCTCAAACCCAAGCCATGACCCTCTCTCTTTCTTCAGCATCATATCTCCTTTAAAAGGCACCATGCCTTCATCTCCCCTTTCCCCTGAAATCCAACTCTCTCCACATCCATTGATTTTTTTTTTTTTGCAAGGAGAATCATCCCCATTCTCATTACCCAAACCACCATCAAATTTCCCAAATTCTCTCCTCAGGTGTGGTGCCAGAGTAGAAGGGGCAATAAGGAGGGCGAAGGTGGCCAACAGACAGTCCACGGGCAGAATTTGGCCTATGAATGTGTTTTGTTGGGTTCACAAGGTATGATAGAAAATGGAGAAAGTTAACAGAAAAATCCAGATTCCCCCTCTTGTGACAAATAAGATCTGATAAATTATCATCCCCACTCAGCATCAATTAGCAGAAGCAGTGATTGCTTTCTTTAGAGAAATTAGAGTTTTCCAGTTCCCTGCAAGACTCACTACTCCCTATTGTCTTGCCCTAGTCATGCCTTTCATTTGAAATACTTGCCAATCCCTGTAGGCATTTGACTGCTGAGCTATAAAGTTTCAATCTCATAATATTTTATAATAAATGTGTTTCAATAGTTCTGAAGTATGTACAATCACAAGAAGAGCAGAGATTATATGTACTTCTTCATCATGGTATAGGGCTTGTATTCTCCCCCATCACCTACAGCACTTTTCTTACATACTCTAGTCTTTGTTTTTACAGACATGTCAAAGAAAGCATAGGGCCACTTCTTTAAGGCTAATGTGATGGGAACTGTGAGCTTTCCTGCAAGCTGATGCCTCTGTCCAAGTGCACTGAGACCAGAGTACACAGGGCTTCAATCCAACCCTGCTCTAACACCAAGCATGGCGTAAGGACTGCTGGGACTCCTGGGTCTGATCACCTCCTTATTCTTGAAGCATTTCCTACTCTCACGGTGAATTAAGGTGTTCAGTGGATTTGCTTGCTCACTCCATTTCATTCATTCACTCACTCATCATAGTACTTATTTATTCTTTATTCATTACAGTTTTATTGAGGGTACACTGTGTTCCAGACCCTGTGCCAGGCACAGGGAAGACACATCTTTGTTTATACCCTCTACATGACACTGCCTGTATTATATTTATCTGTGTTCATATCTTGCATCAGAGGTTGAAACTAGTACCCAGGCCTCATCTTTCTGTGTCCCAAGAGCCAAGCTAGGGAAATACCCCAGGAAAGCTCCATAAGTGCTTATGAAAATTGGATTCGACCTGTGGACACAAAGCTGGCAGAGGCTGGAGAAGACGAAAACTTGCTAAAATCATGGGAGTCAACTTCAAGGCTCCAGCTTTCTCATCAAAGGCCATCTGGGCTGAGGCATCATGGTCAGTTCAGGAGGCAGGATGAGGATCACGGTGTTGCTGGTGGCTTCTTTAGGGACCTTCCAATGACAGGTTTGCTTTCCAGCTACTCCTACCACCCGAGAGATACTCGCTCCCTGATTTCCCAAGCGGGAGGTGGCATGCTTGTGGGGATCTCCACCTGGTGTCCTGGGTGGCTTTGCTTGTGGCTCTTTCAATTTCTATAGTGTGCAATCTTCAGTTCCGTATTTTCTTTACCACCCTGAAATGAAAGGCATATCTGTGCCAAATCTGCTCAGTGAAGAAGACAGGAAATGAAATGAGATTTGCAGCCAAGATACTACTCCTTTCTCCAATTTGAAGACTGGCTGAACAGATGAAAGACATTCAGATAAGTGGCACATATTCTCTGTGTTTAAATAGAGCTTGTTGCTGGGCAATAACTGGCCTCTGCATGCAGGTGCCTTTGGTGAGAAATCCAGGCTTCTTTGGAGACATGATCTGAGTAAGTGTACAAGCATATTATGGGAGATATCTAAGGAGGAAAAGGGATTCTCCCGTAATACACTGTGATCTCATCTGATTGTATCCAGGTTGCAAGAAAATCTCTACAACTCACAGAGCATTACAGGATCAGTACCCTATTCTCTAGTAATATAAATTTATAAACAGTCCTTGCATTTACTAAACATTTAACATCTTTCCCAGTAATTTTATAAATGCATCATATTCAGAGACATTGCCAAACCTAAATCTGTGCATGTGTCTACTGGGAGGCTATCTACTGGGTGCCATTCGAGGGAACAGCATGCTTTCCTTCCCCTTTGCCTCCACTCATTAGAGCTGAGTAAGACAGACATTTAGAGAGTTTGTTCTAACTGCTGAGCACTGTCCTGAGCACTTGCCATGTGTTAACTGTGACTCCTCAGGTAAAACCTATGAAGTGGTGTAATTGTGATCTCCACTGTGCAGATAAGGAAACTGAGGCCTGGAGGTGTAAAGAAACATCACCAGAATCACACACTCATCATGGTAGAATAGAATTTGTACCTCCAGCGCCTAGGCAAAGAAAATATGGCAAGTGGCTTTGTTTGTATTCCTGGGAGGGATCACAACATAGGCTATGGTTCAGGGTGTAGAAAGCTGGTGGAGACAGGTGGGTGAAGGCAACAGGTAAAGTTGAGGTCAGTGAAGAAGGAGCAACAGAGACTGAAGAGGAACCTGCTGGTGGAGTTACTTAGAGAGGAGGGGGCTGGGTACTCTGAGTGGAGCAACTTACCAGCAGCAGTTCCCAGAAGCTTGGGGGAAGGGGGAGAGAAGATGTCAAAAGACAAAGGATGTGAAGTGACCCAAAAGAAAGGACAAACAGCTAAGATAGAGTGGCCAGTCTTTCAAGGTCGGCCCTGCCAGCAACATTCAGCTCCCTGTGGTCAACGGTACAGTTTCACTAGACCATGCTTCCATGTGGTGGGCTGATCAAGGGGCACAGAGTGGTGGTCCTAACTTGTTGAGGGATTTTGAGTGAATCCTTGCTCCACTGGGGCCCTCGGGACACTAGCATTTATGACCCTGATGAAATTCAGAATCGCACTGACTCACGGGTCAGAAATTAAGATTGGTAGTCTGGTTAAGTCACGGAGTAGCTACACTCATCACTTTCTCTCATTTGTCAAATGGAACCACCCACGCCCATCCTGCCTTCCTTAGTTCTGCCTTAGGATTAAAGAAGTACAATGAAGGTGAAAGACATTTGGAAACTTGGAAAGAGTACATAAAACTGAGACAGTGTGATGGTCCGCAAATGTACTCAAGCAACAAGTGGGTACTGAGAGCCTACTCCACGCAAGGCCTGGATGAGGCACTGGGGACAGAGTGAACAAGATGCACTTCACCATGAAACTAACACCAGGTCAGGAAGACGGCCACCACACAGATAATTCCTCGAGTGTAGCTGTAATAAACACGATGAAGGAAAAGTCCCATGTACAGTGACAGCACACACTTTGGAGACAGGCAACATTTGGTTTGAATACTATCTTGATACTTTCCAGCTGGGGAATATATTTTCTGCCCATTATGTAAACCACTCTCAGTCTCATTACCCCTATCTCTCAAATGCAACCCTTGGAGGGTGGTGGGGAATAAGATGATTATCACAGAGCTGTGCACATAATAAGAGCTCAGTAATTAGTTCTTATATATCATGTAGAAGGCTGCAGCTACATTAACAATCATGAGAGAATGATGATGACTCATGATGACAATGATGATGATGAAATGGTAATGACGGTGAAGAGGATGGAATGGTGGTGATGATGATGATGATGAGTTAATGGTGATAATGTGATGATTATGATGATGAGATGGTGATGATGACAATAATGATGATGGTGATGATGAAAAGGTCTTGATGGTGATGATGGAATGGTCATGATGGTGATGATGATGGTGACGATGGTGATAATAATGGTATGGTGACAATGATGGCGATTGAGGATGCTGCTGGCAGTGATGCTATATCAGGGCATGACCATCATTTTTCCCTTTTTTCTCTTCCCAGAGGGCCTATAGGGGCTACTCTACAAGTGAGTCTGGAACTTGAAGCCACATGTGGGTACCCTGCTTGGGCTGTCAGGTTCCAAAAAAGGCAGATTGGCATTTCCACACTGGTTTTCTCTGGCTACATTGCTTCCGCCTCTGCTCATGCAAGTGCCACTTCATTCTGAGAAACTGCCAGCCTCTTCGAGGTGAGCTGGAGCCTAGAGAGGCGGAGGCGGGAACATTTCCAAAGGTCAGGATGACTCAGCAGCCCTCTGAAAAGCCTCTGGTAATAGGGAGGTGATGTTCTCAGAACAAGGAAATACTAGAGCCCTCTCCACCATTCTCCATCACGGCTAAAAGCTTTCCTCGCCATTTGTTTGCCCTCTTCTGCAAGTCTAATGAGGGAATCTAGATGCTTACTATATTTGAGCTGCAACTAATGCTTCAACTCTGGAACCTCTGAGCAAACTCCTTGATGTTTGCCTGGATAAATCTCCCAGGAGGCCTAGGCTGGAAGGTAAACTGGTACCCAAAAAGCCACAGGGTCCCCTACCAGACTTGCTTAGCCTGCAGGACAGAGCCTGGGAGGGGAGAACAGGAAGTCCCACCTCACAGCTCCTCCCTCCCATGTGCACGCCTCAGGGGTCTTGCTGATGGTAGAACTACCCCAAATACAAAACGGCTGCTTTGCGAGGAAGGGAATCTGGCAGTGCTTCTGGAGACACTGGGGAGGAGGAATCTAGCACAGTCTAGGCTAAAGTGGAGGGCAGCAGTCCAAGGCACTAATCTTGTTTTGATAGAGTTGAATGGAACTCCCTCTAGGTGAAGATGCTGGCAGTTTTGCCATCACCCTCCATTGTCTTATGCAGGCTGATTCACACAGGTAGAACACCTGCCTGGGCCCCTACAGATGCCTGAGTCTGTACCCCTAGGCTGGATATTTTTAAGGATATCTTCTGCCCCTTGAGTCCTGGTTCTCAGAAATATCATGTGGTAAACAAATCACCCAAGAATGCATAGCCATGGATTCTAATCCTGACTTTGCCAGTGGAATTCCTTCCAAGTCCCTGGCCCTCTCTTTACTCATCTAATATTTCAATGCCCTGGGAAGTATTCATTCATACCTTTCCAGGCATGATGATGAGATGACCATGATGACAGTGATGATGATGGTGATTATCCTATAATACTGCACTGGTTCACTTTGCTCTTTGCTAATGCTCCCATTCTTGGAATACAACAGTGAACAACATGGCTTGTGTTGTTGTGGAATGATTTGCTAGTGGGGGAGGGAGTGAAATAAGGTATACCGAAGTACTTGAGCCAATACACAATGGCAAATGGTGACAAACACTGTGAGGTGAAAGGGCAGATCCCTCAGGGCAAAGGGCAGCAGCAACCTAACTTACCTAACTCATCAAAGAAGAGCTTGTTTTAAATAACCACTTTTTAAAGTGAGATAGAAAATATCAGGTAAAAGTTATCCAAGTAAAAAGAGGAAAACCCACTATTCCAGATAAGAGGAACAGCACTTGTGGATGCTTCAAGGCAGGGAGCAGTTGGACTCTTCACTGAGCCTCCACTACGTTTCCTACATTGTAATTTGTAATTGAAATTCTTCATTATGAAGATGGTGATCTGCTCCTATGAGTTAACTCTAAGTTTCTCCCTAGGAGAAGTCAATTACTATTTGCAGCTGCTAATGAAAAAACAAACAAAAAAAACAGTGCTTCCAGGATTGTAAGCCAGGGTATGAACTGCCCTAATTTGGAATCAGTACCTTCAGAGGTGGTTACTTAGCTCTTAAAATATCTCTGTGTAAATTTGCAACAGAGGGTTTGCAGGAGTTGAATAAGGGTTGTTAGAGACAATTTGTCATGGGTGAAATGAATAGTATTTATGTTAGAATCTGGGAAGCCCTGTAACTGAGGGTTCTCTGCTGCATGGGAGATCCAGTGGAGCACTGTCCAACAGAACTTTCTGTGATGGGAGAAGCATCCTACCTCTGTGCACCACGATGGTGTCACTGGCCACCTCAGGCTGTAGAACACTTGGAGTATGACTAGGGAGAAATGTACATAAACTAGAATTTTAATTGTATTCCATTTAAATTACTTTAAATGCAAACGGCAGCATGTGGCTGGCTAGTGGCTTCCATATTCCATAGGTGCAGAGGCTGGCTGATCCACCTTCCCTCCCCTTCACACAGGGCTCTGTCATGTGATTGAACATAAACCTGGCAGTCCTGCTTCAAAAGATCATTGTGTTAACCTGAAAGTGACTGTTTCTTGACTTTCTAGGCCAGTAAATAGTTTGCAATACTGTTCATTTATTTGCCTTGCTTTTCACATGTGTGGTAGTGAATGTCCACACATGGTCAGAATTTAGTCCTAAACTTGCTTTCACTGTAACATACCACGTGCACACAAGATTCTGAGGAGAAGGCAGATAGTCTCCACATGTACCTTCGGGGCCGACCTATCACTAGCTACAGGAAGCTATTAATATCCACCAAAATAATCTCTTTCAGGAAAGCCAAATTGAACTGAGTCTGTTTCCAACAGCCTTGGTTTCCTCACCTATAAAAACAAGAGGTTGAGCTAGATTGTCCCTGGGAGCCCTTCCAAACTTCTTCCCTGCGAGCTTGTCAGAGTCCTTTAATTTTATCATGGATAGATTAAAGTTTGGTGTAGACTTACCTTTATCAGTTTCAATTCTGATTTTTTCATACTCCATTACTCTGAAATGTTTTTTTGAAAGAGAATAAAAATTGTTCTTGGAAAAAAAAAAAAAAAGAAGTGAAGACTGTCAGAGCTGAAAGAGACTCATCCAGGTTCCTGACGCTCAGAGGTGAAGTGGCCTACCCGAGGTCACACAGCAAGTCAGTGACTCAGAGCAGCACGTATGGCTAAGTTGTCTGGTTTCCATTCCAGTTTAATGAGGAGACTGTGAAGATAGATTTACTTTACATCATACTAGTATCTAATGAGGGACTTCCAAATGGAACAACCCACAAAATCAGAAGCACAGCTGAGAGATGAGCTGTATTTTTCCTTACCTTACAGATGACAGGTGGGAAGGACAGAAAGAGAAGAGAGAAAGAAGTCTGACATACTTGATGACTCATCATTGACAAAGTGGACTTCCCTGTTCCTTCACTCTGGGCTTGTCATATGACTTGCTTTTGACTAATAAAATATTATAAGATGTTAGCAGATGTGATGCAAGCAGGGGCTTGAATCACATTTGGGTTTGCCCTCTTACACCTCTGCTAAGCCCTGAAAGAACATGCCCTAATTACTTCACATATGGAACAGATCCAGCCCAGGTGACCTGCAGGTGGAAGCAAAGCCATCCAACCAAGCCCAGCCTCGTTTAAGCAGCTGTATTCTTCCTGAAAGCATACGTGCAAGCCCAGCCAGGATCAGCAGAACCACCTAAGCCAACCTGCAGATCTATGAGAATAAAAGGTTGTTTTGAGCCACTGACAACTGGGGACAGCTTGTTACACAGCATTTCTGTGGCAACAGCTGACTGATGTACTCAGAGCTGAAATGATCTGCTGAAGGCTACACCACTAGTAAGAGTGTAGTTGGAATTCTTACTCTGCATAAGGGGAGATCATGCTTCACAGATAGAAGCAGCATGTAATGAATCATTTAAATGGAGCCTCTTTTTTTTTTTTTTTTGAGACAGAGTCTCGCTCCGTTGCCCAGGCTGGAGTACACTGGCGTGATCTCAGCTCACTGCAACCACTCCCTCCCAGGTTCAAGCGATTCTCCTCCCTCAGCCTCCTGAGCAGCTGGGATTACAGTCGCACACCACCACACCCAACTAATTTTTTTGTATTTTTAGTAGAGATGGGGTTTCACCATGTTGGTCAGGTTGGTCTCGAACTCCTGACCTTGTGATCCACCCATTTCAGCCTCCCAAAGTGCAGGGATTACATGTGTGAGCCACTGCACCCGCCAATGGAGCCTCTTTTGAGAGTGAAAAGGAGCAGTGAACATTACTTTGGACCTGTGAAATGATACTGAAGTGTGAAGTGCTTCCCACTCCCAAATGGCACACTTGGTGGGGTGAATACAAACATTGTTGGCAGTCTGGATATGTCTTGTGGACACTGAAGAGTTCAGAACATGTAATATCTACACAAGTTGACACACAGACCCAACTGCCCCACTGCAAGCAAGTTCCTTCCAAAAGAAAATGTTAGGATTTCAAAATTCCAGGTGGGGAGGGGCTGGGGGTATCGGCCCTGGTGATGCTGGCTATACTTTGCTCTAACTTGCCCTAGCTGATATTACTGCCAAGTGTTTCAGCTTCCCTTTGTTCTGGTCTTCCTAACATCCCAGGGATAGAAAGGTTTTACAGATAAGATCCTGAAGTCCCCTGAGGCCAAGCTACCTGCTGTAATCACCTAGCTAAAGACCACCCATATGGCACTGATTCCAAAGCTGGGGCCACCACATCTGCTCATCCCAGTAAGGGTGAGCACCATAACATCCTACCAAGGATCTTCCCAACCAGGCAAGCAGGGTTCTTTCCTGGGAGCACCACAGAGTGCAACAGAGAGGAAAGAAGGGACTGAATTTTCCATCTCCTTTTCCTTTGTTCTTCCTTTCCTGAGAAACAGTCTAGGGCATCTAGGGTGGTCACTCAGCATTCCTCGTGCACATGAGTATTAGACAAACACTGCCTGGTATTGGATTAGGTGGCCATGGAGGAATGTTACCAAACCCTCACCCCAAGTGCCCATCTTGCAATTCTGCCAGCCTTCTCTTAAGGAAATCTAAGTCCTATTTTCTTTTATTAGAATTAAGAATTGAAAACTCAAGAGAGAAGAAACTATTTTTTTAACAAAGCAAATCCATTCATGTGGCTAATGACAGGAAGCTCAAGGGTTGGCCTCAAATTCCAGGTAGGGATGCTTCACCCACCTGACCTACTCACGCCCCATGACAAATAATGAGGGGCCTGGCCTCCCTCACCACCCCTTCCCTTCCCACACCTCCAACTCTCACACAGTTCTGCTTCCCCCACAGTGACAGATCGCACTAATACAACTTGAATATCTGCCAAGCACTAAGCATTCTCTAGGTTACAGTAACATAAATGATCCCATTTATGTTCAATCCTCAATCCCCAAGGCTGAGATGGATTATTCCCATTGGTTCAGATGAGGAAAGTGAGACTCACGGACATAAATTGCCAGAGATGATAAAGCTTAGCCAGGGTTAGATCCAGGGTTGAGCTGATTTGTGTGTGACCCCAAAAACCATTCCCCTTCTTTCCTTCTTAAATTTACTAAATCCAAAACTACATCCTTGGGGATACTGTGTTGAACAAATCCAATTGGAAAGCAATCTCCCCCACCCCTGCCCCAACTCTCTAATTTCTACCAGAGCCAGCCTCACTCAGAGACTGATGAGTCCGCCCCTTAGTGGGTCCAATGAAGCCCACAGAGGGGGCTCATTACAAGAGACCCCAGAATCCTTCAGACATCAGTGTCCCTCCTCCATCGTGGCTGTGGAGGACCACAGAGTCATCTGCTGCAGCTCAGGCTGCATAATTCAGGGCACAGGGCACAGGGTGAGGGAGCTTTGCCCTTCCCATGGGGGGCACTGTGGCTACCTGGAAGCAGATAACTGTCCTTGGGCTGTGGCTTGAGAAGTAACCCACTCACTGAACCAGAGTCAGGCTCATCAACCCTTGCCTCAGTTTCCCTTCTTGCACCTAAGCGGCGTTGGCTATAGGGGTAAGAAAATCACTTCGGGTTCCAATAGATGTGGATTTAAATTCTGGACCTACCAGCTGGCAGTGGGCAAATCACGTCTGCTCTCTAAGACTCAGTTTCTTCAGTTCCATCTGGGGTGACTTCAAATGACCCCCACTGCACCCCTCTCAGCAAGGAGGGGAGTCAGTAGTCTTAGAGTCAGCATTATAGCTCACAAGTGTGCAGAACATACCATTTGCAAGCCATGGCTTAGGCTCATTTTATGAATTAACTCAATTAATCCTAATAAAAAATCCCATGCACTGTGAGGGTGGCACTGTTTTCAACCCACGTTTAGACGAGGAGGCTCAGAGAGATTATGTAACTTACCCAAAGTTACAAAGCGAGAAAGCAACTAATCGAGGCTTTACACCCAAGCAGTGCTGTAAGGCAGTGGTTACCACCGGGGCAGGGTGTTAGGAGCAGAAATAGGGGAGAAATGGATGACCTTGACCCCCTCAAGGAGCATTCAGCAATGCCTGGAGGCAGTTTCGGTTGTCACAAGTAGGTGGGGTGCTACTATCATCTTGGGCAAGGATGCTGCTGAACATTCTACAATGCACAGGACCAAGATTCCTAAAACAAAGACTCATCTGGCCAGAAATCTCATCAATGTTGAGGCTGGAAAACTCTGGCAAGTTCAGGAACACAGTGCAGGACTCGCTTAGGAAAGTCACTGCCTGGGGCTGCTGTGAACGCTAAGTCAGAAGTTGCCTGTGGGCACCTTGGCACCATAATCCTTGCGGCGAGGTGTTCCTTAGCTCTTGGGGTGACAGATTGGACCACAAGGTGGCGCAAGTAAGTGACAGCAACAGTTAAGCCAAAGGGCTCATCCTTTTTCTTCAATTTTCTTTTTCATTTTTACGGAGATTATGCTATTTTAACACTGTTATGGCAGAAATACTCAGTGACTCATGTGTCATGATTTTCATAGCTGATTTCATTAGTTTTTGACAGTTTATGGTGGTTCCTATAGTTAGGGTTATTTTCTGTCTTTGGGACAGTATCAGGGATGTGCTCATTGCAGGCTTCCCTGCCAGCAGTTCTGCACTGGGCATGATGTCCCAGGAAGGCTGGTTTGGATTTATGGAAGGGATGGCATGAGAGTGAAGCATAAGAAGAAGGATGGAGAAGGCAGAAGGTGGAAAGAAGAGAAGAGAGAGGAAGGGAAGGAAGCAGAAGGAAAGAGAATTTCAGGCAGAAGCACTCCCTGAAAAAAAAAATGTTAATAGACAACTAAGAACAACCATTGGTCACATGGAAAGGGTCAAAACTGGAGAGCTGAACAAATGTTTCTTCAAACTTTGGCTGTTTCGCTGAAGAGGGACTTTGTGCAAACCTGGTAATCATTTATGGTCTCATTTTCTCATCTGTAATTTGATTTAAAAATACTTGCTTTTAAAATCTTTAGATTTTTCTTTGGGAGGCTGAAGCAGGCAGACTATCTGAGGTCAGGAGTTTGAGACCAGCCTGGCCAACATGGTGAAACTCCGTCTCTACTAAAATACAAAAATTAGCTGGGCGTGGTGACGGGTGCCTGTAATCTTAGCTGTTTGGGAGGCTGAGGCAGGAGAATTGCTTGAACCCAGGAGGTGGAGGTGGCAGTGAGCTGAGATTGTGCCACTGCACTCCAGACTGGGCAACAGAGGGAGACTCCACCTCAACAAACAAACAAATAAACAAACACTTTGGATTTTTGTAGCAATAAGATGAGGTCACAGGCAAGAGAGAACACTGTAAGCTCTAAAACAGCTGCAGATAAAAGTTACTAGAGTCTTGCTTGTGGTCATGAGTGTGTGTTTCCTATTTGTCTACTAAAAAGGGAAAGAAGCCCTGAGTCAGGTACTATGGAGAATGCACAGAGCAGGAATATAGCATCTGGCTCAGCACTTTGACCAAACAGGAGCTTGAATTGTGACCCTTCTGTGAAATGCAGGAGCTTGTCTGATTCCCCTCCTACTGCCCACCTTGTGCTGACCACTCACAGAACCCCAGTGTATGAGTTTGAAGATAAGACAGATATCTGCAGGAGAGGCAGGTGGCTGCTCTGTGCTCTCATGGGATGGAATTCACCATTAGTAAATCATTTGTTATTTTCAGGGTCTCCACCCCCACAGGTAGACTCACATTAACTAAACTGACACATATCTACACCAGCATGCTAACTGCTTACTACATAGTGAGAACAACTGCCAAGGATACCAGGCAATACTTCCATATGCCAGTCTATCCCTGCTGATCACCCATAATTAGAAATTGGGTTGGTGAGACAGGAATCAAAACAGGGGGCATTAGTTACATTATTTGAGTATTTCATGGCACTGAACTTCTAGCCAGCCTGACATTTCCATTTTCATTTCAAGGATACAGAGCCACTGAAACCAGGCAAGTTGTATTCTGGGATCAGCACAACCTCTCCCCTGGACAATGCTCAGAGGACACTTCCCATCTGCTGCTCAGACTCCCCACAGCCATATGTCCATGGTGGGCCAGTGCTACTTCTGATGGGCAAATTTACCATACAAGATGTTCCTACCTTCTGTGAGATGACAGCTTGATCTTCCTCTGGACTGAGAGTCATTCTGCCCTATAGATCTTGGATCTCCTCCTCTGAAGGCTGAGTTGCCGGCTAGTCTCTTATTATCGTACTACTGGGCTTGCAGAGTCAGTAGAGGACCCCCCAATACGTCCTGGTAGCCTCTGCTCTTTACAGTCCTCACATACAGCCACCTGGCCTGGGGATGGGTTTGAGGGACATGGGCTCAACATCCCAGCAGCCTTCCTAGATCATCACCCTGGCATTGTCTCTGCGACTGCCCCAAGGATATAACCCCAGAGAGCAGTCGCAACAGTGCCAGTTCTACAACGGTCCTCATGTCAGCAAAAAAGCTCTAAGGAAAGAGAAATGTTCCTTGTTCTTTATGCTACTTAACTAAGAGCTGATCTATTTATGAAAATATCACAAAGCACCTTTAGACCAGATTAAGTTCAGGATTAGGATGTTTACCTTAATGCAGAGCTGTATGTTTGAAGTACATAAATTACTGCTATAAAAACATCTCAAGGCTATTTGTTACTCAATGGTGAGCAACGATCACACATCTAGTAGGGCCTAAGATGGTGTCCCGGGCCTCTGCGCCTCCCCCCTACCCCACCACCATCACAGCCACCCTGATGGATGAAGGAGTCCTGCAGTCCAAGAGAAGCTCTGTCCCTCCAGTTATCTGTCCAGGGAGAGGTCCCTGATCCAGGCCGGGCCAATCAGAATACTTTACTCTCTGCCGCAGTGATTGGTCCAGGGATTGGCATGTAACCCTGAGTCTGCCAATCAGGACCCTTCCCTGGAAATTGATGATGAGAAATGAAGAGGAACAGCCCAAAACAATCAGAAGGTGAGTTTCAGGCTGGTAGCAATTATGTTTCCATGTCCACAGGGAAGCTGTTCTGAAAAAATAAAGCTGGCAAGCAGAGAAACAGGGATGAGAGAGGGAAAGCTGGTGGGATCTGAGTGTTCCCCTGGTTTCTCCTGAACCTGCCCATCACATGGTCCACTGACATGAGCCCATACAGTCCTCTTGTGCTTAGTCTTGGGCAAACACAGATTTTATCACTTATGACCACAGAGTCTAGGCTCACTGGACCTCTGAGATATATTCACCCACCGGACTCCCTCAGCTACCTGGTCCTGAACTTGCCTTCAGAAACTCCAAAGATTGCATGGATTCTCCAATGGTCCTTTTACTCAGGGAGAGTCAAAACAAACGAAAAAAAAAAAAAGGGCAAACATCATCTTGATGCCAAGAAGTCAAGTAAATGTGGCTCTGAGGGCAAGCTGACCTGAGTGTGGATGCAATTTATGAAGGTGTTAAGTCAGATAAGCACACTCCTTCTCTGAGCCTCAGTTTTCTCATCTATAAAATGGTGACAATTGCAGAGTTGTTAGTGGATCTCCTGAGACTGTCAGCACAGAGCCAGATGCGGAGTAGAGGCTTCATGAATATTAGTTCATTGTTATTCAGAAAGCAGCAGAAGCCACGCCACTGCTTGCAGGCTGCTCACCTTCAGCTATCATGGAAAAAAATATGAGTGTTCTTTCAAAGCCAAGTTTCTACAAACAAAATGTGCTGGGAAGAGAACTGGACTGGGGCAGGAAAAGAGGGATTGATTGAAAGGATGAGAGGGCAGCAGTCTGACAGCTTTGGTGGCCACTACTCCACGAAGCAGGAATGATGTTTTTAAGACCACACACTCAAGTATCTTCCTACATTGAGGCTCTGGGTCCTCTGGATATGAGAGCTATCCGGTAGACCTCAAGCTGCCACAGAGTTGGATGGATGTGTGTCCACTCTGCAGACTCATCTTTCCTCTCAGGAATGACACATGCTCTAGACTTGGAAAGAGAACATCAGGAAGCTCTTGGGCTCAGGAGGAAGCCCCATTTTCTGATGTATAATTATCCGCAACAAAGCTGATATCTATAAGACCCCATCTAACTGTTGTGCTATTTCTTAATTGCTTTACAACCCAGAGGGAAAAGAACGGTGATTAATGCCCTTCTCAAAAACTCCAGCACCTGGCACTTAGTGGATGCTAAATAAATATTCATTGGGTCAATTTTGTTGAGTGATGACCCAGGAATGGGATGGTCTATCTGGCAAGTAGTGAGATCCCCATCAAAGAGATAAAAAAACAGACAGTGACGTCTACATGACAGAAATGGTACAGAGGCAATTTAAATATGAGTTGCAAACTGTATTTGATGTCTTTTTTTTTTTTTCTGAGACAGAGTCTCACTCTGTCTTCCACGCTGGAGTGCAGTGGTGCAATCTCGGCTCACTGCAGCCTCCGCCTCCTAGGTTGAAGCAATTATCCTGCCTCAGCCTCCAGAGTAGCTGGAACTACAGGCATGCACTGCCACACCTGGCTAATTTTTGTATTTTTAGTAGAGATGGGGTTTCAACACGTTGGGCAGGCTGGTTTTGATCTCCTGACCTCATGATCCACCTACCTCTACCTCCCAAAATGCTGGGATTACAGGCATGAGCTACCATGCCAGGCCAAATTTCTTTTAAAATATGTGCCAGGCTTAAGGTTTTACAGTGGTGTGGGTCAGGAGAGACTACAGTAAATCTAAAACTATTTTGTTAACCACAGCAATAACAACAAAATTAAAGGCCTTGGAATTCTGGAAGTTGAGTCACTTGCCCAGGGAAGAAAAAAAACATCTTGAAGATGATCATCCCTTTCTAAATGAGCTGAAGAATACCACATTACTCACCCGGTCAGACCATGCAGCATTAGATTCATTTGATTAAAAACTAAAATAATGTTCGTATCTTGGCTTGGGTTTCCCCAAAAGCAGAACCTGACAAGAGGGCTGGGGGTGGCTCCTTTGGAAGGTAATTCAAGGAAGCAAAAGTCAGGAAGTGAGCAGTAGAGGAAGACAGGCAGAGAGGTGCATCAATGTGAGGGTGTGCTGTGGAGAATAGGGGCTCAATTCCCCTGAGACCACTTGAGACGCTGAGAGAATCTTCCATAATTGCCTGCACAAAAGACAAAAGACTGGCACATTTATCCATGTCTCTACTCAGCCAATGACTGTGCTAGCACCAGGGTCACTCACTGCCCTGCATTCGTGGACTGAGTTTGCCTGTAAACAGTCATGTGAGGTCAGTCTGCAAGTCTGAGCTGCCCCAGACAGCGCCAGACGAGAGGAGAAGCGGGTTGAGTGCAGGAGACATGGGCATCACAGGCAGCTGGAGCTCAAAACTCATCACTCCGTGTCAACCAGAGCTCCAAACTCACAGCCCTGTGTGCCAGTCTCCAAGCTGTTGCCTCTGTGATCTTCCTAAGACGGTCTTCCTTTCTCAAAACCCACAGGAATACAAGACAAGTCTAAAACCCTTCTCGACAGGACCCCCACCCCATTGGTCCATCTCAACCTTTGGCTGCTCCTCCTTCGGTCAGAACCTTCCCCTTGCATACCAATGAGTCACCTGCAATTCCTTACTCATCTCCTCCTCTAAAGGCCTTTTTGCTCTGGCACTAAAGATCTCTGTCTGGAATACCATTTAGTTTCATTTATCCATCAAACTCCATCCAGTCCTCAGTCCTCAACAGCCCAGCTGAAACATTTCATCCAGGGAATTTGTTCCCTTGTGAGTGTACTTACTGGGTTGCATTGTAATTTGTGTAAGTGTTGGTGTCCCCACCAAAAAAAAAAAAAAAAGCCTCTTCAAGGTCAGGGATAAAGTTATAATCTAACTTCAGGGTCAAAGTTGGCTAAGTAAATGAATGGATGACTCCAAAACTTCTGCCCTCACAGCCTCAGCTTCTTGCACGTTAGAATGAAGAAGCAGAAGGAGCTGAATTAGTTTCCTGCAGTATTTTCTGAGAAGTCCTAGCACTGTCAGATGCCTCTAAAGAATATATTCTGAAGCCTAATGGGATTTGGAGATGCCTTAGACCCACTTTAGGAGTCCCTGTGGCTTTACAGAGAGTCCTTTCAGCTCTTTTTAAGTCAGCAATGCCCAGACCCATTCAGCCACAGAACATCTAGAGGAAGTAGTCTACCAAAGAAGGCTCATTGGGTAATGTTAGCTAAGACATGACTTTGGCTCCTTCCAACTCAAGAATTCTGTAATCATCATCAACCTCTGATGAAGCTGAACATTACAAATATATGTGTGTGATTCAGAAAAAAATGATATCCCAGAGCTCTCCAAAGGTGAGGAGGCAGGAAGCTTGCCACCATGACTGGGGTTGTTCAAAAAGAATGGATGATACCCAGGAAGTGCTGGGGACATCCATGTGGAATTCAAATATAGGCAATATCAGGGGATCTTCAACTGGGGTCCAAGGACATGCTTGTGGGATGGGTATGAGCCCCTGAGATTATATATGAATTTGTGTGGATATACACTGTTGCCAGATAAGGATTCAATACTTTCAATGTGAGTCCCTACCTACATAATGGTCCAGAAGGGTCATGCATAAGAAACACACAGCCCAACCCCATCAGCTTGAGGATGAGAGAAGACAATGAGTCTGGAAACCAGCCCTCTCCGTTGCTGGAATTCTGCCTCCAATACTCACTAAAGAATTACCTGCATCAACACTCATTATGCTTGTTATCTCTTCACCTTGGCCCCCTACTTGACCTCTCCATACCCTCATTTCCTTATCTGTCAACTGGGAACAGCACGGTAGTAATTGGGAGAGTCAATTATGACGATGAATCATCATATAACTTGAAAGTTCAGTAGTAGTGGGACACCCAACCAAATTACCTGCCATTTAAAAAACAGGAAAATCCTCATTCTTTAGTTTAAATCTAAGAGGGAGAAATGTTTCGCGTTTGATTCAGTGTCTTGCTGTAGCCTACGTTCTATATCTAAACACTTTCCAATTTCCCAGAATTGTTGGCACATGGGTTGGCGTGAGGCTCCTTGCTCCTTCTCTCTCACAGGCTTACCATTCCTGAAACCCTACCAGAGTTCTCACTGTGTCCTGCTGGGTGCTCCAGGGAAGGGGTTTGATTCCTCTTGGCCTCCTCTGCTTGGATCAAGCCATCAGAGACACCTTCACTGCACCATGTTACAATGCCCCTTGGACACAGCTGGATTTCTGCATCAGAAAGAGGGCTGGCTACGAGTTGAATCTGCTTACACACTCCAGAAAGAGAGTCCTTGGGACAAATCCAGCTGTGGATTGTGTGACAAGGTAAAAGTTCGGTTAGTGCTTCCTAATTGTGTCACTGGTTTTTAGGAAACTACTCATGATGACGTTAACACAACAAATAATTAGATGCACTTTACAAAGCACCTTATGTCTAGAAAACAAAATTAATTGAATGAATGAATTTTGTTTTCTAGACATACCCAGGTCAAGGCACTCATGTGGCAGGTGAACAAGACCCCTTTCCCAGGAAGCCCAGGCCCATGCACTGCCACATCTGCAGACTTTCTCCTGGTTCCCACCCACTACTTCCTGCTAGTGCTTCCTCAGCTTCTGACTACATCTGCATGTCCGCGCCTACCCTGGCCCCTTGGATCTGATATAGATTTAGTTTCTCAGGCCTGAACCTGGGCACCCTGCTTCCCCTGATGCCATGTACCCTTGATTTCTGGATCTCAGGTCTCCCAGTTACAATGTGCAATATGGCCTCAGCTTTTAGGACTCTACAGCACAGCTAGGTCAGTGACCAAGCTCCCTTGCTTGGGGTGTCAACCACAAAATGATACCCCTTGCTACAGCCTGCAAATCTCTAGCAATCCAGCCCCTCAGGACCTCCCTGTCTCTCCTCCACATTGCTTATGTTGGTCCCTCTGGGCTGGCTTCCCAGCTGTTCCTGAAGTTAGCCAAGCAACTCTGTCCAGATACCTAAAGAGCCCCCTCTGCTATGCCCCCTTCACCCTGTCTCTCATCCCTCTTTATTTTGCTTCCTCGCACTTATCTGCACCTGACCTACAAAATGTGGCTTATTTGTTGATGATCCATCTCCTCTCACCAGAATGTGAGCTTCATGGGGACACATGTTTCATTTTCTTCCCTGCTATTGCCCAGCACACAGGAGGGGTTCGGGAACTTCTGGTGGAATGAGTGAAGGAATGCACTTTCAACCTCCCAGAGGCTCCTGAAAGAGTCTCCAGCTCGAGCCCAGCCTCTGATCTAAGCCCTTCCTGGCAGAGACATGAGACTCACGGTAAGAGCTGCTAGCTGTGCTTCCAGGCCCCTCTGACATCGCCAGTTCCTCCTCTTTCCTCCTGTCTCCCTTGGACGTCAGCTCATTTACTTCCTTCTTAGTAATGTTCACAGTCCATACTTCCCTTGTTGTGTGTATTCCTCTATGTTCTCCTTTCCTGTCTATTTTGATCTTTAAGTGTCATGAAGGTATTAACTTGGTATCTTTTGGACACCTAGAGTCCAGGACAGTACTTGCCACACAGCAGTCATTTATACAAATAGAGGGAAGAAGACAGGGAGGGACCATGACCTGCCTTCAGCTTCACTGCTCAGACCCTTCAGGACCATGCTTCCACCAGGTACTGCTTGGCTCTTCATTATGGCCTCGGTCCAGAATGCCACTTTTTGAGTTCTCTTATCTCTCTGGTTTCCATTCCAACCTCTCCTCTAGTAACCAATGCAAGCTTCCCAAATTCCAGTCTTACAGACAAGGAGGCTGAGGTACATATCAATGAGGTTACTGATCTAAGACTGCAGTGAAAAAGCTGGTACGTTAGAAGCCAAAGTCCAGACCCCTGATCACTCTCCAGTAGCCTCTCTGAAGCCCAGCAGTTTGATTATAAATGGAGCTGCACCAGAGAACACTCTACGCAAAGAACAACTCTGACTCATCGGATGCTTCTGTAGCATGAATCTTCTCAGCCCCCACTCCAAGGTTCCCTTAGCAAAACTCTCCCCCAGTGCCCATACCTGGTAGCTCCAAGGCAGAGGTCTTATATGTCTAATATGTTTTTTTATGTAGTGACCTTTTAAAAACTAATAGAATATTTTTCATCATCTCAATTTCTCAGAGTGAGGACTTGTGGTTCATTGCTGTTTTCATTGTGTCTTAGAATACCAAGCTTGTTTATCAGGCTGTGAAATTACTGTTTGTGAGAAATCTTCATAAGAGATAAAGTAGAAGGATATAAACAGAACACTCAAAAAGGAAAGAAAAGTAGAATGAAAAGGTCAACAAAATATATATGTAAAAGGGTCAACATGAATAGCAACCAAAGAAAAGAAAATGAAATAAACTTCCTTTCTCACCAATAAATTTAGAAAAATCAAGAGGGCAAGAAAACAGAATTCTCAGTTATTAAGAAAGAATACACTGGTAACTATATTTTGGAAATTAACCCAAACAAGATATTTTTAGACTTTTAAACTGTTCATTCATATGTGTAAAGCCAAGCCAAACATACATGCCCAGCAAAGGCCTTCAGTATTATTTATAATGATGTAATAGTGAAAAACAATCACTTCTTTAATCTACATGTAGGGGAAGGAATATTAAAAAGCCATTAACATTACATTAACACATTTATGTTAACTAATATTAAATAATAATATAGTAAAATGTTTATGTTTTATGTACATGAAATGAGTAGTATTTTGAATTATGTGATGTAACTTGGACAAAGAAAAAAACATATAAGAGAGCACCTAAAATATTAATAATGCTTTATATTCTGCATGTGGCTTGGATGATTTTCTTCAGCAATCTTTTTTCTATTACTTATTTTACAATATTTCAAAATAGACCACTATTAATTTCATCCTGGAAAAAGAACCATAATTTTAAAAACCTCAAAATGTACTTGCAAATCATTCAAGATCTTTCTACATCTTCATTTAGATCTGCCAGAAGTTTTCAAACATGGGCTATTATTTTCTAAGAATGTCACAGTTTTATCTGTGGAAATTCTTTAATTTTTACTACTTATCCCAATTCAAACTGTGTCTTAAGAACCTGCCAAAATGCCACATTGCCAAGTCATTTGCAAACATCTACTGAGCAGCCACCTTCTAGTTCCAGCAGAAACAGAGAGGAATAAACAACAACCATGCCCTTGAGATGTTCAGGTCAGTTTGGGGCAATTGGTGCTTAAATAAACAAACAAGAAATGAGGACATGCTGGGACAAATGTTCGAGCAGGGGTTTTTGTGCTTGCTCCTGAGTAAGCCTCAGAAGGCTCTGCTGAGCAGGAACAGTCAGCAAGGTACCTTGATCCCAGAAAGTGGAACCTTTGAGCCAGGCTATGAAGGGGACATGGGATTAACCAGGCCAAGAGGAGGGAGCATGGGAAAGCAGAAATCAATTGAATGCAAAGACAAGCAGGCTTGAAGGGCATGTGGTCTTCAGAGGCAGGAAAGAATCAGCTGACAAGAAAGCAGATGTATTGATCTGGGAAACGACAAGAGGCCAGAGAATCGGTGACCATGTGAATAAGTCTTGTGATGGGCGGTTTGTAAACGGAGCAGCACAGTGTACACCTGAGTTCTTAAGGCTAGTGGGAAGGAGAAGCAAGAGGTAGGAAGTCCCATTGGGTGAAGATTTGAAAAGTGAAGGGGAAATTACCAACACCTGAACCAAGGCGATATCCCAGAGGGATGCCTGGCACCTAGTAGACTCAATGAGTCTACTACCAACAAAACAGACAAAGGCAGGGCAAAGGGGCTAAGAAACTAGATTCAGAAGCAAGCAATTCACTCAATCAAACCAGCTAACAAGATGTATAGAGCATCTCTGATTACTAAGCTCAAATCTCTGAAGATGTAACACTAGTTCAGAAGGATATAGGTAGATGAAACACAAAAACGCAAAAGGGCGTCATTTGGAAAATGGGTTTGGAAAAGGCTAGATTATGATGCTGGACTTCTCAGAGCCTCTAATAAGTTAAATAAATTATGCAAAAGATGGAGAAGTGTTTCCTAGATTATTTGGCCACTGAACACTTACTTTCATAATTTATTAAGGTCCCTTGGAATGCACTTTGGAAAATGCTACCAGGCCACGTGGTGTGGTAAAGGAGGAAGGGGAGAGAGTGTCAAAAGTGGGTCTGGTACAGATATATTAATATATTCACATAAAGAAGACCCAAGAGCACCTGTAAGGAACCACGTCAAGGAAGGTTTATACATGAAGGCCACCCCTGTGTTCCTCGAGTTCACATCTCCAAAGGCACTGGCCCAGGAGGTGACCTGAGTCTGCCGCACGCTGTCGCCATCCACCCTGGATGCCATCTTTTAGCCCACAGACTTAGCCTAGGGCCTGACAGTGGCTCTCGCATGCTCACATCATTCACTCTTGTTTTCACAAACCAAGTTCCATTGCAACTTCTACATCCCACGAATGCTGCTTCTGCTTGTCTTCCTTTCTTTCATACTTTCTGAGAATCAGCTTTGTGCCAGGAACTGGCGAATTTTAAGCCAGGTTGTTCTACTTTATCCCTAACTGACCCTGTATTTAAAAGTACAATCTCTCAGCAAATCTAAACTCAGATGCAATTATCTGTCTTTTTTAAAAAGTTCATGTGTACCACTGAAGTTTGTGTTCTGCTCTTGGCTAGCAGCAGCATAATTTACCCCTTCATTTGTGACCCTGATATTTGCAGGAAAATATTGTCCCCAAATGCCATTAGTTTCAACTCCTCAATCCATCTTCCCTGACACTTAGTCAATGATTCTCTAGCTCTAATTCATCACATCGAACATAATGCAAAAATTGAATTAAAATATTTCAGGGCAAATAGAATACAGATTAGGACACAGGATGTGGTTGGCATTATGAAAGGCAACATTGGAGAAGATATAATTTGTAGCATTTAAAAAGTGAATTACTTTCAGTGGGGGTAGGGAGTAGAGACCACCCCAATCTAGGGCTCCAAGTGTTGGCAACACATCTATATAACAGATAGCTTATTGCTCGGCACTGATGATTCCACATCATGTAGAATTGCCTAAGCCTTTTCCACTGAATCTGCCTTTCACTGTGAAACTGTTCCCCATCATGCCAGGGGAGGTCACTTCTGTTGGTCATCCCAGGATTCAGGAAGTAAAATGGTGAGATCCTAGGCTGCAGGCAGTGTCACTGCTGCTTTTCTTTACATTCCAGAAGGGAAGATACAGGCATGTCCGGCTCACAAGTATAGGTTCAGGACCTAGGACAGTTCCTAACATATAGTAGGCAGTTTTATGTAGTGTTTAAATGGGTTCAGTAAATGGATGGATGGAGGGAGAGAGGGATGGAAGAATGGGTGGGTGAGTGGGTGGGTGGATAGATGGGTCAGCATGTACTTATGCCAATACTATTACTTCTACTGCTAATCATATAATCACAAACATTGATAAATTAAGCATTTTGGTGGTATATTTAATTTAACCCTTTCAACAACATTGTGAAGTAGGTACTATTATTACGTTTCTCCTTTTACAGACAAAGTAAGTAGGGAGTGCTAACTTTATCAGAATCGTAGAGCTAGGAAGTGGTTGTCTCCTATTGTCCACCTTCATCTGGTGACACAGAATATCACCAGAAAAGTAAAAAAGGCTACTCAAGCAACCAAGATACTGGTTTCTGTTTTATATTTTGCTTGTGCTGTTGTTTGTTTATTCCATTTCACACCATTTAATATTCATTTCTTTTTATACCCAGAGTCAAGCATGAAGACCAGCACACAGTGAGAGCATAAAATATCATTATGCTATTACTTTGTTGAACAAATTAATGGACAAAGGTTAAACCTACTTTATGCTGAGCTCTGCACTAGGTGCAAAGGAACTAACATTTATTGGGTGCCAACTTTACACTAGGCATTGCCTTAGACGCCTTATGTGGTGAACTAATTTAATTCTTACAATAAACCCCGGCATTTTTCCTACGTTTTACCCATAAGGAAAGACAACAAGTGTGGGTGCCTATGCATGCTTTTTCTATCATACCATCTGCTTCCAGTTGCTTCACAACGTAGCACCTTAGCTGGAGGGGATGAGGACTCAGGAGATGAACTCCCTGGGTTTTCAGGCTGGCTGTGACATTTTGAAGCTGTGTGCAACCTTAGACAAATTAGTTCACCTCTATATGCCTCCGTTTCCTCAGTTGTAAAATAGATGTAATGATAATAATTGTACATGCCTCAAAGCTTATTGTCAAGTTAAATAAATGAATGCTGACAATAAATGTAAAGAGAAACTGGAACAAAATAAGCATTTGATGTGTGAATCTACTTATATAGTTTAAAATGTCCCACTATGGCTGGGCGCAGTGGCTCACACTTACAATCCGAGAATTTTGGGAGGCTGAGACAGGAGGATTGCTTAAGGCCAGGAGTTTGAAACTAGCCTGTGCAACATGGTGAAACCCTGTCTCTACCAAAAATACAAAAATTAGCTAGGTGGTAGCACATGCCTGTAGTCCCAGCTACTCGGGAGGCTGAGGTGGGAGGATGATTTGAGCCCAGGAGGTGGAGGTTGCAGTGAGCCAAGATGGCATCACTGAACTCCAGCCTGGTTGACAGAGCCAGACCCTGTCTCAAATAATAATGATAATAATAATGAAGTCCCACTGTATTTATATTGAGATTAACTATATAGATGAATACGGACAGAATTGACATCTTTATCTTGTTGAGGCATCTTAGGAGCCTGTTAGACTCTCTTAATTGTTTAGAGCTTTTGTTGTTTACCTTAAGAGTATTTTTAAGTTCTTTTCATATCCTTGGGTATTTTTAATTTTATATTACTATGATAAACAGTTTTACCATTACTATAGTAAATTGATTTCTGCATATAACTTTTTTGTCTTGCTCCCTTACTGAGTCTCTTCTAGAAGTACATTTTACTTAAGTTTTCCAGTGATTAATTGTGTTATCTGACAATAGCAATACTTTTACCTCTTCTTTCCTAATCTTCATGCTTCCAATTCCTTTCTCTTGCATAATCACGTGGGCTAGTGCTTCTAGTTCAATGTTAAATAACAGTGTTGGTGGATACTCTTACCTTTCAGCCTCCTTTTTTACTTAAATTCCCTTCCATTTTACTCTGAGTTCTTCCATTGCTTTCTCAGTAAGCATGATGCTGGCTTTTGAATTAAGGTAAATATATTTTATCAAGTAAAATTAAGTATCAATTATAAAATTTAACTAAGAAAATCTTCAAGAAATACATGTTGAATTTTGCTGAATACCTTTTCAGCATCTATCAAGATGATTATATACCTGTTCTCTTTATATCATTTCATTGAGATGAAAAATGTTACAGATCTCCTAATGTTACATCCCAGAACAAATCCCATTTGATGATGGAATATTCTTTTAATGTATTGCTGGACTCTGTTTGCTAATATTTAGAATGTTTGCTTATGTTCATAACTGAAATTGGACTGTAGTTTTCTATTTTGGGGACCTTTTCATTGAGTTTTGGTATCAATATTATAATTGCTTCATTAAAAAAAACTTTGGAAGTTTTCCTTATTTTTCTATCTGAGCTGCACATTTTTTAGCCAGGGGAGGAGGCTGGAGGATAAAAGAAGGAGACATCACACTAAAGGCACAAACATCAGTATGTACAGAGAACTCTGACACTGAGGCTACTTTACACAAGGCCTGAGCCCTTCTCCTCCCCCTCAACCCCTAATGTCTATTTGGAGGTAGCTGTATACAATTGTTTTCTCTTGCATATTGATCCACAATGCTTTCCCATATCAGTACTTTTTTTTCTTTTTTTCTTCTTCAACAAGATTATGAGACCTTCTGTTTATCCCAGAGAAGAAGGTCTTGGATTAAACTCCAGCAGCACATGGGTGTATAAAGGGCTAGGCCAAGGCATCTCACTAATACATTAAGTCATTCACACTCATTAAGTCATTCAGTCACTTGTTCTTCCAACACATCTGGAAAAATAAGAGATGGCCTTTGCTTTCAAGATCTTAGAGTCTAGCATAATAGAATAATATGCTTCCAATTCCTTTCTCTTGCATTATCACATCAGCTAGTATCTCCAGTTCAATGTTAAATAACTAGTATAGTTGTAATGCATGACAAATTAAGCTGCTAGATGGACTTTGCTTTCCCAACTACAAAACAGTTTTCCCTACAAATGTTTCTTAAACCTCTAGCGCCTGCCACCAAAATCTCAAAGATAAAATCAGACAATAAGAAGCATTCCTGGGATAAGCTGGAGGCAGCAGCTTGCTGAGTTTCACAAGTCCTTCTGGTAGACCTAGTGCTGTGGGTCAGCTTGTACTTCCTGCTAATACCTTTCTCCGAGATCAATTCTCAGAATTAAACATGTTCATGAGTCACTGTGCCTCATCCAGAATGACAAGGCTCCCAGGATGTCTAGTTTTTCCAGAGATATTAGAGAATCAGAACTCCCAGAGAATGAGAGAATATGGCTGGGCACACACTAGGTGATTATTAAAAACTTACTCACTGACAAATATTTTGACATTCAGCTACGTAAATTCTGCACCATCATGGTGCAGGAATATACTGCACCAGCTAGAAAAGGAAACAATATTACCTTCTTCAAGGAGGCATCATGAGGCAACAGCAACTCCTTTCACACGAGATCTGTGGGAACTAAGTACAGTAAGTTCTTGGTTCTTGGAAACTGAGACTTTATGTGAAACGACATATAACACAATCAGTTTCCTTATAAATATCATAGTAAAACATTATTCATTTTTTAGGGCTAGCTGTCTATCATTTTTCCAAGAACCTATTGAGGGCATTAAGTGAGGACTTACTATAATAGGAGTGAGAGTAAGAATCAACATGAATTGAGGACGAACTCTGTACACACATGGTATGTGCTACTAATGTCTCATGTCTTTTTCACAACAATCTTATTTGGTATTAATAATATAATCAGCCGGGCGCAGTGGCTCACATCTGTAATCCCAGCACTTTAGGAGGCTGAGGCAGGAAGATCACTTGAGTCCAGGAGTGTGAGACTACTCTGGGAAACACAGGAAGACCCTGTCTCAACAGAAATAACAATAAATAGCTGGGTGTAGTGGCACACGCTTGTAGTCCTAGCTACTCAGGAGGCTGAAGTGGGAAGATCACTTGGGCCCAGGGAGTGGTCAAGGTTGTGCTGAGCTGTGATTGTGCCATTGCATTCCAGACTGAGTGATCGAGTGAGACCCCTCAAAAAGAAAAGAAAAAAAAATTTTTTTAAAGAAATGTTAAAAAATAAAAAATAGTATTTCCTACTTTTTACAATAAATGTTTTAGTTTATACCAGTTTTAGATTAACTGAAAACTTGAGAATATAATACAGGGAGCTCTCACATATCCACAACCAGTTTCCCTGTTGTTGACATCTTATGTTACCATGGTACATTTGCACAGCTATATTAACTAAAGTCACATTTTTTCAGATTTCACCAGTTTTCCTTTACTGGCCCTTTTTTTTTCTGATCCAGGATCCCATTCAAGATTCCAAAAGATGTTATGTTCATTACGCTTCTCTAGACTGTGACAGTTTTTTAACTTTGCTTGTTTTTGACGACCAAGACAGTGTTAAGAGATATTAGTCAGATATTTTGTAGAATGTCTCTCAATTTGGGTTTGTACAGTGTTCTTTCTTCTCATGACTGGACTGGGTTATGGGTTTTTGGGAAGTAAAATGGCATTCTCATGACAACATATCAAGGGTACGTGCTATGAATGTGACTATCGCTGTTGATGTTGACCTTCGTCATCTGGCTGAGGTTGTGTTTCTTAGGTTTCTCCACTCTAAAGCTACTTTTATTATTCCTTCTTTACATACTCTACTAATTAGCAGAAAGTTACAACATGCAGTTCATACTTAAGGGGTGGGGAATTATGCTCTACTTCCTTGAGAGGGAGTTTCTACATAAATTGTTTGAAATTCTTCTGCACTGGAAATTTGTCTAGAAGCAACGATACCCCAGTAGCAATGAGCATACCCATACCCCTGTCCAATAAAAGAAACCATGATTCTTTAGAGTAATGTCTGGTTTTCGGGCTGGGTCAGGGACGATGAAAATGAAGCTGGAGCATCTCATAGTACTAGAAAGTAAGGAGGTGCTCAAACACCACACACACACATAGTATCACACAATGAGGGTTAGTGAAAGAGATACAGGAGCCAACAGAAATAGCTCCCAATGATGAGGAACAGTGCTTCAGCAAGATTCAGTAACTTGTCCATGAGCACACAGCAAATGGAGGTAGAGCCAGGACTTAAACCCAGGGTTTGATCCCGGAAACAAGTTGTTTTTTTTTTTTTAGATGAAGTCTCACTCTGTCACCCAGGCTGGAGTGCAGTGGCGCGATCTCAGCTCACTGCAACCTCCGCCTCCCGGGCTCAAGTGATTCTCCTGCCACAGCCTCCTGAGTAGCTGGGACTACAGGCACCCGCCACCAAGTACAGCTCATTTTTATATTTTTAGTAGAGACTGGGTTTCACCATATTGGCCAGGCTGGTCTCAAACTCCTGGCCTTGTGATCCACCCACCTCGGCCTCTCAAAGTGCTGGGATCCCAGGCATGAGCCACCGTGCCCGGCCACAAGTTTTTATAAGCATAGTCCACACACCTGGCATTATAAGCTCCTTGAGACTTGAGATAATGTGTTCAGAGTGGTTAGGAAGGCATGGAGTATGACAAGGCTTTCAATAAATCTCTCCTATTAAGTTATCACTAGTACTATCTTTCCCCACCCACAGTGAGGCTCTTTATCCACACTTTTCTGACTCCAGGCATTTCCTGTGCTGCTGTGTTCCCTCTTCTGACAATGCCCTTTCACCTGTTCTCTCTTGCTGGAATCCTACTCATCTTTTAAGACTTAGTGGAAACTGCTGCTCTCTCCTAGACTGGCTGACTCTGCCATTGTAACTCTCAACACCCTATGCAGGTACCTCCTCTACCTATTCATATTTTCCAATGGCTGGTACCCCAAGTTTATCAAGCTTAAAGAGGGAAGGGACAGTGACCACACACAGGAAGCACTCAATAAATATCCACTGAATGCATGCATGAATAAACAAGTGAATTTATGTCTGTGATCCCCTTGGTGCCCAGCACAATGTTTGAGCACACCAGGTGCTCAATGCATGCCTGCTAAATGGATGTATGGATAGATGGATAGATGGATAGATGGATGGATGGATGGATGGATGGATGGATGGATGGATGAGCAATTGAACCTTCTTGCAGAAACCTGACCCCACAGGAATAACAGGTATGATTAAGGGTATCCTGTAATTTCCTCCTGATGTTTGCCTGGGGCAGTGAGTCCTCAGCACCACTGGCCAGCTGGTGTGCAGAGAGGGGCAGCATCTGTGAGCTGCCAGCCTGCTCCTTCTGGCAAGCTCTCTGTTTGTGCCATTAGAGCCCTGTATTTTCTTCATGGCCTCAATCAGCCCCCATCAATTGGGAAGAGGAGAGCAAGACGTTCAAGCCAAATTCAGCTGAAGAGCAATGGGAGATCTGGTTACACACTTGGTAAGGGTGGGAACCAGGCACTCCAGGCTGGGCAGACCCTGAGGAGCAGAGCCCATGACCAAGAATGCCCTTCTTACTGGTACTATTGGAAATAATAGTTTGTTGATAAGAAATATGAACAATAACAAGAGGCAGCACTTCTCAAATGCTAAACAATGTGCCAGGCTCTATGCAAAGTACTTCTCATGCCTGACCTGGCTGACTACTTACCAGCCCCCAGTGAGGTCAATCATCATCTCCATTTACAGATCAGGAAACTGAGGCACAGAAAGTTACACTGTCCAAGAGCCAGAAATTTGCAAACCAAGGGCCAGAACTCCTAAGTTTAAGCCCTTAAACCACTACTCTAGGGTTCTGTGCCCCTCTCATTTTCCAAATCCTTGGCAACGTCCTTCGTTTCCAGGACACCCTCTCTCATCACTCCCAGATGCATTTGTTGTTGACCCCCAGCCACAAAAAGATTGGCATAGACACAAATCTTCTCACAACCTTGCCTGATCTACCCTCTCCTCCAGTTTCAGTCTGACTCTCCTTGAGGTCAGGAACTGAGGTTTCTTATCTCCCTCAGTGGGACATGGGGCACTCAGTAAGCACATTTGCTGATTGGTTGTCTTACTGGGCTCTGGTAATTTGCTTGGCCTATTCGTTCCCCTGGAGTCTTTAGCCACCGTGTGCATTTCAATATGATCTACTGGAAACGATACTGAATCCCAAAGCAAGTACTTAATAATTTGGGTAAGTAACTTATTCTATCAGATACTTTATCATTGCTCTAAATGGGACTAAACGTCTGCCTGCTGTGGTTGTCAGCTTTGTATGTGGGCAGTCAGGGAAGACTTCCCAAAGAAGGAGATGTCTGAGCTGAGTCATCAGGGATGAGATGAAAATGACTGGCAAGTGAATATATACCACCTATGGCTACCTTCAATATGCTGGCCCCCACAGAGGAGCAGGATTTGTGAAAGAAATCCCTCTTTGAGATCTTGCTCTGTTATAAGCAGGGACAAGTATCTTCAGAGGCAGGGAAGGTGGTACTTGTCCCAGCTAGGACAACCAGGCAAAAACCAACACCACTCTCCACGAAAAAAGATAAAGCTTTATCCCTTTAAGACTCAAGAAGCACAGGCTGCATCCTCCCAAGCAGTGGCTCCAATGTGAAGTGAGTAATTCCAAAGTAAATATCAGCAGAGGAGGCCTCATGTTTCTTCAATCTCCCTCCACACACAGCAAACACATTACGCCATTGCCCTTTGGTGAGCACCCTTCCTTAGGCTGCGGCCTATGACTGAATCTTGACAGTTACTCCAGGGGATTGGTAGCCATTTAAGACACTGTTTTGCACAGGGTAGGTACGAAGTTCTCGGTCAAGCCCTGTGGTAAATTGCAGCCAGTCTTCCAGGGGCATTTAGCACCAGGTCATGCCCATCACTGCCAGCTTCTGTCCCAGTCCCATCCTTCCCCTTGCTGCCAGCTCCACCAGGGAACATCTACAGCCCTTTAATGGCTTCCTCCGGGCTTCCAACATCACCATTCTATTTATTAGTGGTTCTGTCCCAAAATTCTGAGTTCTTTCTCTTGCTTACCCCAATGAGTCAGCTCCATAGGTCTTTTCTTTCTAAGGTTGCAGCTTCTTGGATGGCTCCAAAATTAGACTGTCTCTGACACTGTCTTACTTCTGATGCTTACTAGCTAAATGTCCTTGGGCAATTTCCTTCACCTCTCCAAGCCTCAAGCTTCTCATCTGTAAAATGGATGCCTTAATAATACTACTCCCATAGGGCTGTTCTGAGATGGGAGTGAAGACATAAAAGTGTTTAGAGACTGGGCATGGTGGTTCATGCCTGTAATCCCAGCACTTTGGGAGGCTAAGGTGGGTGGATCACTTGAAGTCAGGAGTTCAAGACCAGCCTGACCAACATGGTGAAACCCCATCTCTACTAAAAATACACACACAAAAAAGCTGGGCACGGTGGCATGCACCTGTAATCCCAGCTACTCGAGAGGCTGAGAAAGGAGAATTGCTTGAACCCAGGAGGTGGAGTTTGCAGTGAACAGAGATCATGTCATTGCACTCCAGCCTGGGCCACAGAGTGGGACTTTGTCTCAAAAAAAAAAAAAGTTCTCAGAGCAGAGCCCAGTGGGGTGGGCCTCGAGTGAGCATCCATTAATCTCCTTAGCATTGGTTCACAGGCCGGTTGTGAATATTAGAGGCAAAAAGGCATGCAAATTGCAGAGCTCAGAGCCGGGGGGAATGCTCTCTGAACGTTACCATGGTTAGTAAGGAGCAGGTAGAGGAAGGAAAGAACAGTAACATGACCAAAGATCTAGAATCTCACAAAACTGCCATGGCCTCAGGCCCATTCCATCTCCCTGTGCTTTCCCAGCCTTTTTATTTATTTATTTTTTTAACCAGGGAGCTCCGCTTAAGGCAAGTCATGCCAACATTCAGGGCCTTCAGCAGCAGACGTGGGTACTGAAAAGTCAACCACCTGCAGTCTGAACACACAGGGAGGGAGGCCAGAGAGATAGCCCTGGAGACCTACACCTGGGGTAAGTCACTTAACCTCTCTGTACCTCCATTTACTTATTAATATCATTGGGCAATAATATAACACCTAACACACAGACCCATTATGAAAATCACATGAGGAGATAGGCCTTAAAAAGCTACCAGATTCTAATATGACATACTAAGAATCATATAATAAGATGGTAGAAATAACGTTTGTCAAGTGCTTTCTCTCTGCCAGCCCAAGAGCTAAGGGTTTCACATGTACTTGTTTATCTAATTCTCACCTACTCTACAAGGTGCTTGATACTTGTATATACTATTTCCATTTGACTCAGAGGAAACTGAGGCACAGAGGGACTAAGTCAGTGCCCAGGGTCACCCAGCTAACCAGTGTCAGAACAAAGTCTAGAGCCCCCAAGACCCAATGTCAGCTCTGCCTATGCTTGCTGACCGCATTGAAAGAGGTTAACAGGTGTTTGTTCCTCTCTCCCACTGGACAAAGTTTAGCTCCTGGCAGATACAGGTGCCCAGTGAGCTCTACTGAATGACTGCAAGGAGACAGCTGCCCTGTAGATGAGTCCTCCCTCCCCAGCTACCCAAGTTGGTTCCACCCAAGGACAAGCTCATCACTCTTGGACACTTCTTCCAGAGCCCCTGCAGGCCATGGCAACCTCCTCAGTGGAGAGTCATGTTGCCAGATCAGCATCCACCACCCTCCCCGAGGTGGGTACCAGCATCCAAGTTGGCCGCCACCCCCAGGCTGCATGTTCTCCCGGGTGCCATCAGAGACCATCTCACAGGGCAACCAGGGGGCAGGGCCAAAGCCCCAGGCATTTCTCATGGACCAGAGCCTCAAACACCCTCGGGGCCACAGAGGCCCCTTGTCACAGGAGAAAACTGCAATGGCCCAGAAGTCAGACAGACCTGGATTGGAACCCTGGCTCCGACCTGACGTGCTCCGTGTTGTCAGGGAAGCCACTTGACCTCTCTGACCCTGTTTCCTCCCTTGACACAAGAACAGAAAACCAAACATTGTATATTCTCACTCATAAATGGATGTTGAACAATGAGAACACACGGAAACCAAGAGGGGAACATCACACACCGGGGCCTGGGGGGTTAGGGGCTAGGGGAGGAATAGCAGGGCGTCGTGGGATTGGGGAGGGATAGCATTAGGAGAAATAAGGAATGTAGACAGTGGGGTGATGGATGCAGCAAACTACCACCATGGCACGTGTATACCTATGTAACAAACCTGTACAATCTGCACATGTACCCCAAAATTTAAAGTATAATAATAAAAAAATAAATAAATAAATAAAATGTAACACCTACCAGCCCCTTTCTCATGGTGATGTTGCAAAGACAAGATAAAGGGCAAATGCCAGCTTCAGCACCAGGCACCTGAGGAAATGGTGACTCACTTCTAGAACAGAGAGCATAGAAACCTCCTGGAGCGACAGCTTGCCTGGGGCTTCCCTTTAGCTCACTATCCTCCTCCACTCCCCATCCCACTTGTATCCTATCTCTTGCTGCAGGGGCCTTGGCCCAATACTGCCCCCTGCTGGCACCTGTGGCACACACCCATCCTGGAAAGCGAACCTTTTTAAACTTTCATTTCAAGTTCATGGGTATATGTGCAGCTTTGTTACATAGGTAAACTCGTGTTACGGGAGTCTGTTGTACAGATTATTTCATCACTCAGATACTAATTTTAATGCCCAATAGCAATTTTTTCTCCTCTCCCTCCTCCCAGACTCTACCCTCGAGTAGGCCCAGGGTCTATTGTTCCCCTCTGTGTGTCCACGACTTTTCATCATTTAGCTCACACCTATAACTCAGAAGATGTGGTGTCTGGTTTTCTGTTCCTGGGTTAGTTTTCTGAGGATGATGGCCTCCAGCTCCATCCATCTTCCTGCAAAAGAAGTGATCTCATTATTTTTTATGGGTGCATAGTATTCTATTGTGTATATGTACCACATTTCCTTTATCCAGTCTGCCACTGAAGGGCATTGAGGTTGATTTCATGTCTTTGCTATTCTGAATAGTGCTGCAATGACCATTCACATGCATGTGTCTTTGTGGTAGAATGATTTATATTCTTCTGGATATATACCCAGTAATGGGATTGCTGTGTCAAATGATAGTTCCATTTTTAGCTCTTTGAGCAGAAAGCTAACCTTTAATCTAGTATTTTTTAAACTTAAATTTTATAAAAAATCCCAAAGAACTTTCATTTATGCAGATCATATCCACCAATAGTCACTATGTGACAAACTAAAACCAAGATATTTTAAACAAGTTTTTAATTCATTTAAACATAAAAATATTAAATCCATTACCTATTTGCATAAATAACATATATTTATGAAAAAAATCATTACATTTTCCAAAACAGGTAATTACTACTGAAAAGAATGGCACTGCTGTGTCTTTCGGGAAATCTCTTGAACGTCTAGTTCAATAGGAGACAGCTGAACTCCCATTTCTGCTTCAGCATTCAATCTGTCTTGATCTCACTCATCCTGTACCACTCAGAAACTCCACTGTACACCCCTGAGAGAACGACTGAAAAGGGCACATGAAATCTTAGCATAAGGAAAATAGGCTTGACTTCTCAGACTTCCTGAAAGGGTCTCAGAGGCCCTGGGGTATGCAGAGAGGGCAGACCACAATTTAAAAATAGCTGCTTTAAGTGGTTCTGTTCCCTGCTGCTGTTCCCTGGAGTATGGCCTCCCTCTCTTAGGATCTCCCTGAAGGAATGCACAGAAACATTTCCCACCCGTGTCTTTGCCAGATTACCCTCTCTCTCCAATGCCATCTCAGCCTCCTCCTGGCCCATTCCTTTTCACCCCTGGAAATTCACTACAGATAACACTTTCTTTAGAAACTCCCCCCTGACCCCTGTCACCCCCATGCCAGGTAAATGCTCGCCTATGCTCACCTTACGCTCTCTGCATAGGTCATTCGTCATCCTATCATCCACCACTCTGGAGTCAATTACCCAGTTAGAAATCTGTCTTGAGCTCCTTGAGGGCAGGGGGGTGTCTTACTCACTTTGATGAGTCAGCTCGAAGCCCAGGCCTATTTCTGGTCAGGCTCTCATGGAACATGGATGTGGATATGTTTTTCTCTAATTGAACTTGTCTAGCATGCCAAATTTATTTTCTGTCTACTTAACTTCGTCTGTCCAAATTCCCATTTCCACAGTCATTACCCTAATTCTTCAATTCTAAGAGGCATGCTTTTTTCTCCCCACATTATTATATTTCTAAAATCAGAATGTCTTAAATTGATGTGTACGTTTAACATTTCTGATATTTCTCTTCTTGAAAAGTTGTAGTTAAATTGATGGCCTATCTTCCAATCAGCAGCATTTTACATTATAATGAGTATAATTACTTTGTTCCAAATATGGTGCTGGCAATCCACAATTGTGCATTTAACTAAGTGCTTCCGTGCAGCCCTCACATTGTTCTCCCAATAACCCACCCAGCCCTGGGCACACAGAGCAACGCTTTCATTAACTGGGAGTTTTTTGGCAGGGAGAAAGGAATGGAAGAATTTCAGGCAATGAAGCCTACATGCTGAGAGCTGAAAGAGAGAAAGTGCCACCCAGCCTTAAGCGATTTGAGCTAGAAAATACATTGCTTTGGTGCATATGACTATCCAAACACTTATGAAGTTGATCCCAATCCCTTTGTTTTTGACACCTGCAAATTGTAACTTACATTTGCATATCTTTTGCCACTTGACCAGTTGTTTTGATATCCATTCGTGTATTTGATCTTCTCACCATCCTTTCTGAAAATCAGAGTAGGAATTGTTTTCTTCATTTCATTGAAAAAAAATTAGAGGCCCAGAGAGGTAAGTGACACTGACTTAAATCAGAACAGGAAGAGGATCCCCAAAGAGCACAGCATGGTGCCTGTGCTCATCCCCTCTACTGTGCAAGTGCCATCCACGCCAAACAATTGGAAGGACCAGGTGAAAGGAAAGAATGAGGAAGAGACTGAGCTATTGCAGTAGAAACAGAGTAAAGGAGAGAGAGGAAAAGGGAAGTGTGACAGTTAATTTCATGTAACAGCTTGATTGGGCTAAGAGATGTCCAGATGGCTGGTAAAACATTATTTCTAGGTGTGTCTGTGAGGACGTTTTTTCAGAAGAGATTACTGTGTGAAACAGTAGACTGCCCTCACCAATATGGGTAAGTACCATCCATCCATTGAGGGCCCAAAGAGAACAAAAAGGCAGAGGAAGAGCAGATGTGCCCTCTCTGCTTGGCTGGGGCATCCCTCTTCTCCTTCTTTTGGCCCTGGACACTCCTGGTTCTCAAGCCTTCAGAGCTGAACTGGAGCTAACCCACTGACTTCCCTGGGTCTCCAGCTGGCAGATAGCAGATCAAGGGACTTCTTATCCTCTATGACCACATGAGCCAATCCCGCATAATAAATGCCTTTCTAGATATCTCTGTATATCCTCTCAGTCCTGTCTCTCCCTGACTACTACAGGGACCGAAGGTTAAAGAGGAGGAACCAAGGAACATGAGAGGTAAAGAAGGGGCAGGAGGATGAAGCTGGGTCAGGGAGTCTGCAGGCCTCCCAGCCCATCACAGAACTTGTCAAGCTCTACTGAAATTGCTGGTTTGTTTGTTTCTAGCTCTGGCTGAGACTACAAAACCTATGGGGATGGTTTGTGTGAGCTGTTCATGAGTCTGATCCATCTGCAGGGCTAAGCACAGTGATAGGTAAATAGTAGGTGCTTGATAAATATTAGTGGAATTATCTTCAAATAGGGTGGTCCTTGAAGCCAGAGTAGTATTGGGCCAATAACTTTACTCTCTCTGACTCAGTTTTCTCATCCATAAAATAGGGATGACAAGGCCTTTCTTAGAAGATTATGTCAATAATTTTTTTAATGTCAATAATTAGGTGCTTGGAACTCAAGAAACACTGGCATTGTTAAACTCCAGTCCATC
This sequence comes from Cacajao melanocephalus, assembly GCA_963573385.1. Classification (NCBI taxonomy): domain Eukaryota; kingdom Metazoa; phylum Chordata; class Mammalia; order Primates; family Pitheciidae; genus Cacajao; species Cacajao melanocephalus. The sequence continues at coordinate 16,017 of CAUYLG010032630.1, read as the reverse complement.
GGGTACCAATGCCATTGCCAGAAATAGGGCCCATCCTTGGAAACAGAGTAATCAACACATTCTGTGGACTTGGAAGAAGGTTCTACAAGGACAGATTATTTTATTTGAAAAATGACACCTTAAAAAAATTGAAAAGTAATACAATACATATTACTTTCTGTATTACATACAGAAAATGGGACGCCTGGAGCTATTGTAAGTGATGAGGGAGTCCGAGGGGCTGTGATTGTGGAGAAGAAACTTAGACTCTCAACTGAACAACACGACTCACATTCCTGCCCCTCTATAAAATGCATTTGTATTACTTTTAGAACATTACTTTTGTATTTTTTGAAATGTCATTTTTCAAATACAATAATACAAAAAGCAATATTATAAAAGTAATTCAAATGCATTTTGAAAAAGTCAGACAATGTGGCTGGGTGTGATGGCTCATGCCTGTAATCCCAACACTTTGGGAGGCCAAGGTGGGTGAATCATCTGAGGTCTGAAGTTTGAGACCGGCCTGGCCAACATGGTGAAACCCCATCTCTACTAAAAATACAAAAATTAGCCAGGTGAGGTGGCACGTGCCTGTAGTCTCAGCTACTGGGAAGCTGAGGCAGGAGAATCACTTGAACTTTGGAGGCGGAGGTTGCAGCGAGCCGAGATCATGCCACTGCACTTCAGTCTAGGTGACAGAGTGAGACTCTGTCTAAAAAAAAAAAAAAGAACGCCAGACCATACTAAAAACATGAAAAAGGAAAGTAAATATAATTTATACTGCAATCCTATGGCAACAATCATATTGTGATAGCAATTATCATGTTGGTGCCATTCTTTCCAGGATGCTTTTCCATATGTTGCCTTAAATAATGGAACTATACTATATACTAAGGCAGATACTCTTGCCTTCCCACTTCCAAGCCATTCTCTTCCAGTTTGTTCACTAACTGAATATTTTTGTTTGTTTTCAGCAAGGAGGGATCATGTGACCATGTGCTTCAAATGAGGTCCCTTCTATTCCCAAAATATTGATCTTGATGAGGCTAAGGGAAGTCTCATTCATTCCATTCTTACTGCTGGTAATTGGTGTGTGAGTAGATTAGGCATGTGATCAATTCTGGGCAATAAGACAATGAAGTCGGGTGGTGGTAGTAAAACAGTTTCTGGGTTTGCAATAGACATTTCCCATAAGAAATACTTTTTCCTGTTTCCAAACATAATTGCAGAAGGATGTGATATTCAGAACAAGAGCAGCCATCCTTTAAACATGGAAGCAACTCACAGTTGACTTCAAGAGAATCACTGAGAAGCCAATGGGAACCATAAAGCCACTGAACAGTTGAGTTAACCAAGCCAGGACTTCCTGTTCTGTAGAATGATAAACACCCCTCACACACAAGTCTCCTGCATTTTAGTTGGCTATTACTTGCAACCTAAAGCATTCTAACCCTACAGTTACTATTTATAACTGGGTTTATGGTTTATGTGTTTATTTTTTACCTTCTCTACACATCAATGAACAGAATCATAATAATTAATGTCTATGAAAGACTGCCTATTTGCAAGTACTTTATAAGGCACGTTACAGGAATTGTCTCATTTTTAATCCTCATAACAAATTTCTGTAGTCGAAATGATTAGCTCTATTTTTTTTCAGATGAGGAAGAAATCAGAGATTTAGAAAGAGCAAATGATACAGCAACAAATGGAGGGGCAGGAATGTGACTCGCTGTTCAGCAGACAGGCTAAATTTCTTCTCCACAATCACAGCCCTAAGGACTGCCCGCATCATTTTCAACAGCTCCAAGTGCCCATTTTCTGTACATAATGTGCACAGCTACCCTCCTACTGATGCCCACATCCCACAAGGTGAAGCCTTTATCACTCCTCCCTTCCCAAACTCTTCCCAGTTGGCCCTACGTGTTTGGCATCTTCTAATTATCCTGATTCCTAAATATGCAAAACAATAATATTCCCCAATTGCGTCCTCCTATAATTTCATGTAACAGGTTCTCTCATATAGAATGTCCTTAATTTTAATTGCATATTATGTTCCGTTTCTGAGGGCAGACAGCTATTTATTCATCTAGCTAATTGTTCAGGAGACAAAGACATGAAACATATCACACCAAATTAAGTATTTGCTAGTTGCTATTACTACTGGGGCTATAATACATACCCCTGATTTACTTTCTAGAAGCTCCTGAGGAAATCTTGGCATCTTTTTTTTTTAACATTTATTTTTTGGCTTAGCCTACCAATGATTATATGAAGGCCAACAAATCCTGGGGTTGTACTATTAGTGGTGATGATAATAGTAATTAACACGATGTATAGATATACAGCCATATGCTTTATACAATGAAAGAAAAAACACAGTGGAAAAAATGGTGTTTATGGAATACCTATTTTGTGCTGAGCACTGGCCTGGGCATGAGAAACTATTAGCCCATTCCCTCATTTTTGTTCAAGAACTTCTTAAGAGACTCTCTATAAACCTCGTATTTACTAATGGGAATTGCAGGGTAGAGAAGTGAAACCACTTTTCTGCACCAGGCACACAGCTAGGCAGCAGAAGAGATAGGTTTTGAGCCCAGGCCAGTGTAAGACTAAAGTGTAAGCTCTTGTGGGGCTACCACAGAGCACATGGCTGCTTCCAACCTCACTAATGGCTTATGAGAAAGAGGCAAGCATCTCAATGGCTGCTTTATAGATATGGTCACCTGCATAGACAGGAAGTGATTTTCCCAACCTTGTTGGATCAAATTATTCATCAGAAGCCAGATGAAGAAGGTGCTAGTTCTCATATGAAACAGCCCCCAGTGCTAACAAGCCTGCCTTGCCCGCTTCCCAAGCTGCCCACTTCCAGAAAGAGGGGGGCTGTGTTGCCACCTGCACATGCCTGGATTTCCCTCTCCATCTCCCATCGCCCCCCCGACACCCACACACCCACAGCTGCAGGAATTTGGGCCTCATTCACCAGATTTACCTTCTGCTCCCCCCCATCCCCGGAAGTCAGTCCCACAGCCGAGTGAGAGAAAATGCCCAGAGAAAAACCAGGTTCATTGAATTAATATTCACAGAACACCCTGCCTGTATCAGGTGGGCACTGTGCATGCAGAGATGTGACAAACACAGCTCTGCAGATCTCTCAGCCCCAGAGAGAGTCCCAGCTCATCATGAACTATAGCCAAGCGAGATTGGGCAGGAACTAATACCCTCTTTCTATAGAAAATAAATGAAAGCCAAACACACACACACACACACACACACACACACAAACACACTCAGAAGAGGTGAAGATCACTGTGCACCTGGGTAGAGGCACCAGGAAAAAAGAAGGGAGGATAAAGCAAATGGAAAATGAGCAGTCAGCGTTGCCAAGAAACCTATTAACCTGAATGTAATTACTGGGTGCCACTATATGCTAAGGGCACTGCACACATATGTTCGATCCACCACAAGGCTGGTCCGTTATCCATAATTTTACAGACAGGGAAACTGAATCTCAGAGAGGTTAAACTACTGGCTTTAGACTGCACAGCTGAATAGTGGCAGTGTTAACATTCAAGCCCAGATTGGTCTGACACCAAAACTCATTCCCTGTGTGAGACAGTCATCAACACTAGCCCGAATTGGCATTCATGAAAGCTCCACAGCTGAGATGTCACACTCAGATAAATGTGCCAGACACATCCATACACTCACCGTTTCATGATTTTGGATTCATTAATAGCAGAAATTTCCACTAAAAAACAACAGCACTTCCTAAAGAAGAGCTGTAGAGAATTCTAGGACTTCTAGATTACAGGACCCCAAAATGTTTAGAGAGAGCCAGAACTATTATGTTGCAAAGATAAGGAGAAGATTTTCCCAGAGATAAAAATTCTCCTGCTAACATCCTACCTACAACTGGAGCTCATTCATTCAACAAATACTTATTGAGCACTGTTCTAGGTGCTTAAGATAATCAGTGAAAAAAACACGTATTGACCTTGCAGTGCTGACATTCTAGTGATGGATGCAGAAGGAGCAAAACACCCCCAAACCCCAGCTGCGAAGCCCAGTAGCTCAAATGCACCCAGAGAGACCTTCCCTTTACTTTAGCTTAGCCCCTCCCACAATCTTGTACACCAGGGGATCAGTAAGGCCTGGGGAGACTGTGAGGTCAAGCTGAGCCTCCTGGCAGAACTGAAGAGGAAACATCCTGAACATGTGGGTAGATGGGTAGACCCTTTCTGACCTGGTCAGCCAAATCCCATCTCACCAGGAGCCTGGAGGTCCGCCTCGTCATGGCATCTGTCCACTGAACTAACCAGGCAGAGAGCTTGTCCAAATCACATTAAATGGCAAGCAATGCATGACTGCCTCCCAGAGCAGGCTGGCCAGAGGGTGTAGTGTAATACATAGTTTTAAATCTTTAGAGTTCTTTTTCTCTTTAATAACAACTTTATTAGAAAAAAAAAGTTTGCATGCTGACATGGTCTGGATATTTGTCCCTTCCATATCTTATGTTGAAATGTGATCCCCAATGTTGCAAGTGGGGTCTGGTGGGAGGTATTTGGGTCATGGGGGCAGATCCGGCATGAATGGCTTGGTGCTGCCTTCGTGGTAATGAGTGAGTTCTCACTCTATCAGTTCATGTGAGAGCTGGTTGTTTAAAATAACGTGTATTCTGCACTCCCCTCTTGCTCCATCTCTCACCATGCAACATGCCTGTTCCCCCTTCCCCTTCCACCATGATTAGAAGCTTCCTAAGGCTTCACCAGAAGCCAAGCAGATGCTGCAGCCATGCTTATACAGCCTGCAGAATTATGAGTCAGATGAACCTCTTGTCTTTATAAATTCCCCAGTCTCAGGTATTCATTATAGCAACACAAAACCAACTAAGACATATACCATAAACTTTTACAGGATTTTTAACCAACTCATTGGGAGGCTCAGGCATTTTGAGGTGAAGTGTGGAGACAGGCAGCCAGCCCCCAGGAGAAAGAGATGGCTTTAGCCTCAAGGGAGTCAGTGCAGGCTTAGGCTCTGAGCTCCTTGTGAATTGGGGAATGGAACAGGAGAAGGGTGTCAGGAGCATACCATCCTTGGTGGGTAATATTATGGAAGAGCCAGATAAGGAATCCAAGGGGCCTGCACCCAGATCCTGGTTCTGCTGCTTCTCAGCTCTGTTCATTTGGCTTCTATGAACCTCAGCATTTCCATCTGTAAAATGGATATAAGGCAAGCACCTGCCTAATGGAGCTGTTGGGAGGATTCAGTGAGACAGTCTCTACAGCATCAGACCTAGCTCGAGGCTCACAGAATCATCATGAGAAGTACCTAAGTCTTCCTAAAACTCTCTCATTTTAAATAGAAAAAAACTCCAACCCCTTGTCTTCCAAGGGTCCACAGCCGAAAAAGCCCCACACCCAAACCATCCCTTTGCCTACTTTCCCCATGAGTCCAGCAACTTTGCTTCGAAGACCAAGAGCTCACCCACCCCGATGAAGATCCAAGATAAGGGGAACAAGAGGCACAGGTTACAGAGGAATGCCTCCAGCTGCTCCTGAGATGACACAGCATTCAGGGCCTGAGAAATCAAAGGAGTTTTCTTACGAAAAATCGCTTGTGCAGTGAGTTTTCCTTGCAGAGTGCAGGATCATTATGGTGACAGGACCAGGGCAGCGAGGGAGGTGGAGGCACTGCCAGCCTACAGGGAGCTGGGGCCAGGAGAGGCTGGTAGGCAGCAGAGGTCAGAGAAAGCCTCAGGCTGTGAATGGAGCCATGAGGCAAAGAGAAGGCTGCAGTAACTACAGTCTGGTCCATTCACTTGGCACTAAGATGGTTTGGAGTCCCCACCTTCATATACTCAACAGATCTGGGCTGAGCCCCAGCACCATATAACATCGACTGGGTCTAAGCACTGGAGGGATGCACGGGACTATGCTTGTTCATCTCTAAAGCCCTCAGCGCTGAAATGGTTCCTGGCACATGCACACGCAGGGGATGCAGACCTTGTGGATAACGATCGAGACAGGGAGGTAGGAAGGTTTTCCTAATGGAAAAGGAACCTATTTGTAGATGACTTTTTCCTATTTCTAAAGATCAGGATGGCCTCTGAGCATTGCCAAGCAAGGAAGCAAACTGTGCCTCTACAACGTCCTGGCTGTGTAACTTTGGCAAACCAGGTAACCTCTCTGGGTCTCAGTTTCTCCTCTGAAAAATAAGGATAAAGTGAGTCAATAAAGGAAAAGCATCTAGAGATTCCGAGTTAAGTCTTAGCTACAATTTGCTGTAATGTACTTTGTCAGACCTAAGGAGACTGGGAGTCAGTGCTAGGATACCAGTTTGTTTCCTGACAAACTCCTATGCATCCTTCAAACCCCAAATCAGAGTTCACCTTCTACAAGAAGGCTTCTCTGTCCCAAGACCTGCCCTCTGACTCAGTGAGTCTTTGCTAGGTCTGTTTCCCCAGCACACACCCACCCCACAGCACTGCATTTTGCATTCTTATCTGTTCCCTTGTCCCTGTGAGCTGCCATAGCTCTTATCTCTGTATTCCCATCTCCTAGTACTATGTCTGGTAGGGACAGAGCACCAACACATTTCAAAACACGAATAAATGAAAGAACGAATAAGTGATTTCCCCACGAGAAGAGCAGATAGGAAGGAAGTAAACATCTTGAAGTAATATGATGGCAATGTTTCAAATCCAGGATGGAGACAGACTCCTACGTGCATACAAACAGAAATAAAGAGGTCATGTACAATGGAAGAAAAAAGAATCAGAGAGCCCTAAAGACTTCTTCTCGGTACAGTGCATTGAATCTCAGAAGGCAGCTGAACATCCAAGCAAGGGCTTAATGGGGAAAGGTTGCAACCCAAGAATTCTACACCTGTCAGCTGGTCATTCATGTGTAACGGCAACTCGAAGAGAACCATATAGTCATTTGAGAAATACAGGTTCAAAGAGTTTTTTAATATTTAAAAGTAACTGCTAGGAAAAGTAAGAGCAGGACCCATAACTTTCTGATCAAAAGACGCAGTATATTAAAGTCAGACGGTCTAGGTTTGAGTATCAGTTCTGCCACTCTATGCCTAGTGGTAAGTTCTTTAATCTCTTGCTGCCTCATTTTCCATCTGTAAGATGGAAACAATGATAGTACCTACTTCCCAGGACTTTGTGAGAATTAAACAGGATAATCCACATGCAATGCTTTTCCCAGTGACCAGGAAGGACACGGCAGATTGTAGCACATGCTGCGATGCCAACATCTTCCCTCTGAAACAAAAGATGGCCCTCACCAGAGGGCCAGAGTGCTCCACAAGAACACCTCAGCAATCAGCTCTTAGAGGATGATGTTGGCTGAAATAAAACTCCTCACCCAAGATCATGCCTCTTTCCAGATGTGAACCACAGCTAATGACTCATCAACATACAAGTAAACAGGCGCAGCCCCCTTGCCCCAACTTGAAGCAATTCTGAGAGATCATCCCAGCTTCAGAGATTGAGTGAAGTCAGTGGAGGCTTTTGCAGGGACTGCAACACCACTGTTCCCTCAGCTTAGTGCTGCTTCCTTTCCTTCCCTCCTACAGGTGCCAATGTCAAAGGCACTTCCTAACAAATAGCAAGCATGACGGTGTCCAACTCAGAGTGTGCTTTCTGGGGAGCCCAACATGCCAGCAAAGAGACTGCAGTGGTCTGAATGTGTCCTTCAGAGTTCATGTGACGGAAACTCAATCCCCAGGGCATCAGTGTAGGGAGGTGAGGCCCAATCCAAGGCCATTTGGTCATGATGGCTCTGCCCTCAAGAATGGATTAATGTTATCCAGGGAGTGGGTTAGTCATCTTGAGAGTAGGCTTGTTATAAAAGCAAGTTCTACCCTTCCTCCTCTCTCACACTCTCCTCCCCCGCTCTTCCCCTTCCTCTCTTCCTTCCACCATGGGATGATGTAGTAAGAAGACCCTCACCTTGAAGAGTAGAATAGTGGCTGCTAGATGTTGGAAGGAGAGGGGGATGGGGCAATGGGGAGAAATTTGTCTATGGGTGCAAAGTTACAGTTAGAAGGAGTAAGTTCTGCTGATTTATTGCACAGAGTGACTATGGTTACCAATATTGTATTGTATATAGCTAGAAGAGAGGATTTTGAATATTCTCACCTCAAAAAAAATGATAAATGTATGAGGTGATGAATATGCGAAATACCCTGCTTTGACTTTTACACAATCCATACATGATTCAAAACATCACACTGTACCACATAAATATATAAAATTATTATGTGCCAATAATAAAAGAAGGCCTTCACCAGATGTGGGCCCCTTAATCTTGGATTTCCCAGCCTCCAGACTGAAAGAAATACGTTTATTTTCTTTATAAATTACCCAGTCTCAAGTATTCTGTCACAGCAATACAAAATAAAAACAAGAGACCGGCACAGAGTCCTTGACACAGAACCATCACTTAAAAGCAACCAGACACTTCAAGGCAAGGTGAATACATTGCACCTTTTCATCTAGAATGGCAGCCATTTGTTTTAACAGGAAACAATACCCATTTTGAGGGTGGGTATCCCTGTCTTCAGAACCTCGTACCACTTTTACCCCAGAAACTGCAGAATGTTTAGTTGAGCAGCACTGGATCCCACATAATTTCATACCAGACCAGGGGATCTGCCTTATGGCAAAAAGAGGTGTGGCAGTGAGCCCCTAGCAAAAAAATAAAAGAGCAAGGAAAAAGCAAGGAAATATAATGAACAGAAAGCATAAAACTAAACAAGATGGTAATGATGATGGGTAATCAAGCATATAAGTTAAAATTTGTTTAAATCTCCTTAAAACACCCTAATAGAATAAAGAAATCAAGTCTAACAATTTTGTATCTATTAGAAACATATTTAAAACAAAGTACCAGAGAAAAAGTGAAAAAATAAATTAAAGGGCCCTGGGATGTGGGGGATGGTACAGGAGAGAGATCAGACTTTCACGGACTGCTATGTGCTTTGAAAAATTCTTCAGGAGATTTTGATATACATTCCTACAAAAGCATATTCTCCTGATTAGGGGGAAACAATGACATTTCCTGTCAGAATTTAAGGTGGTATCCAAAACTGCCCTCAGAGGAAAATGTTCAGCCTTGCATGCTGTCAATTTTAAAGGAGCCTAGATTAAAATAAATAAAGTAAGGTTTCAATGAAATATCTTTTACTCTTAAAAAACAGCTTAATAAAATTAAAAATTATAAAAACATAAATTAAGAGTAAAATTGAAAAATGAATCAGAGCCAGTTAAATGTAGAATAAAATAAAATTTTCTTAGGAAGCATATATAATCACCTAGAGCCAGTTTTACTAAGACAATAAAGGAAAGGCTTTAAGAAGTAGAAACTCTAACCAGCAAAGGAAAAGACTGATAGAAAAGATTTTATACATAAAAATATAAATTTTTTGAAGAAGAAAAAATAACGAACTTTTAAGAAAAGTGACAATTTAGGAAACACAGATATAGATCCATTTTTAAATCTCAACAATATAAATTATAGCCAGTTCTGTGTAGTTGAAGAAGTTAGTGAAATAGATGGTTTTAAAGGTAAATATAAATTACCAAAGTGAGTTCAAAAAAAAAATCTTGAGGAATACCATATAAAATTAATCATTCTTTTAAATTATCACCATTAAATAAGATATTTCCTATTGGTTTCAAATAATTCTTACCATATTAAGGAAGTTTACTCATGTTATTGATTTTAAAAATTGGGAACAGATATCAAACTGGATCAATTGTCAACTGGTCATCTATTAAGGTAATTATATTATTTTTTTCTTTAATTTATTAATGTGATGACTCCTATTAGAAAACTCTCCTAATGTTGGACTATCTTTTATTTTCCTGGAATGATTCATGAATGATTCCTCTGACTCTAAGGAAAAATGAAAATTCTCTAAATCCATTTTGGGGAGCATTGCATTATGTTGAAAACTAACAAAAATATGATTTAAAAAAACAAAGAATATCCTCACTACAAAGAAATGACAAATATTTGAGGTGATGAATATGCTAAATACCCTCATTTGATTATTACACAATGTATATAAGTATTGAAACATCATACTTTATCCCACAAAATACAATTATTATTATATCTCAATTAAATTTTTAGAAACCAGAAAGGACATTCTCTCAAATACTCACAGAAGTCAAAATCCAAAGTAAAATCTTAGTAGGAGAGTCTACAGTATATTTAAAAAATAAAATTCATCATGCCCAAATAAGATGATATAATTCAAGAAGTCTGAAAATAGGGCTTATGCCAGGAACATAAAAGATAGCCCAACATTAGAAAAGTTTCCAATGGCAGTCATTACATCAGTAAGTCAAAGGAAAAATTTATAAAATCACCTTAATAGATAACGAACTGGTAATTAATCAAGTTTGATGTCTGTTCCCAATTTTTAAAAATCAGTAGCATAGAAAGATACTTCCTTAATATGTTAAGAATTATTTGAAACCAACAGGAAACATCTTAATTAATGGTGAAAACCTAGAGCCAGTTTCACTAAGATAATAATGGAAAGGCTTTAAGAAGTAGAAACTCTAAAACTAAACCACAAAGGAAAAGACTGATAGAAAAGAATTTATACATAAAAATATGAATTTTTTGAAGAAGAAAAAAACAATGAACTTTAAAGAAAAGTGACAATTTGGGAAACACATTTACAGTATATCTGATGTCAAGACATAACTGTCCTCAGTAAATAAAGACCTCTTAGAAGGTCTTGGCAGTCATAAAGGAAGAAATAGGAGGCTGGGCACAGTGGATCAGGCCTGCGATCCCAGCACTTTGGGAGGCCAAGGCAGTATGATCGCTTGAGACCAGGAGTTTGAGATCAGCCTGGGAAGCATAGTGAGATTCGATCTCTATAAAAAATGAATTTTTTTTTTAATTAGCCACTTGAGCCTGGGAAGTTGAGTCTACAGTGAGCCAAAATCGCCTCACTGCACTGCAGCCTGGGTGACAGAGCAAGACCCTGTGTCAAAAAAGAAGAAGAAAAGGAAAAAGAAGAGGAGGAGGAGGAGGAGAAAGAAGAAGAAGGAGGAAGAGGAGGTGGAAGAAAAAGAACAAGGGGAGGAGAAGGAGGAAGAGGAGGGTGGTGAGGAGGAGGAGGAAAGGGGAGGAGGAAAGGGAAGGGGGATGGGGAGGGGAGGAGAAGGAAGGGGAGAGGAAGGGGGAGAAGAAAAAGAAGGAGGAGGAGGAGGCAGAGGAGGAGAAACATAAAGGGTTATATAAAGAATATTTTCAAATTCACTTGAAATAAATCAATTAAAATTAAAATGTGATACGACTTTTTTCCATCAAATGAGCCCAGATTTTTTTTAAAAATTATCATGCAAAAGATCTGGAAAACAGGCATGGTCACTGTTTGCTCATGGAAACATAAAGAGACTCAAATTTGTTTAAAAGCAATTTGGTAATAAGTTTAACAATATGTATAAATATTCACACCTTTACCTACTGACTCCACTTCTAGGAATACATTCTGAAGAACTAAACTGAAGAGCATAGGAAAACTTCAGAACAGAGAATGCCATGATTCTAGTTCAAAGGTAAAAATAATATACAAGTTCAACAGCAGGGTACTGATTAAAAACATTCTACCTTTGATGGAATGCCAGATAACTATTAAACATCATCAATTAGAAAAAGTAATATTAGAAAACAGTTAAGGGCCATACTTAAGTGAATAAATCATGTTGCCAATAGCATGTATAGTATGACTTGGATTTGTGTATATACAAAAAGAAAAAAAGATGGAAGGGGATAAAGTTTTCATTCATTTATTCATTTCTTATTTATTTCAAAAAATATTGATTAAACATCTACTAAGCGTCAGGCCTGGTTCCAGGCACTGACAGATAAAATAGACAAGATGCCTCTCTTCATAAAATAAATTAATGGAGTTATTTCTGGAAGGTAGAATTAGTAACGGTTTTCACGTTTTTCATTGAGATTTTACACTTTTATTCAAGTGTCTTACATGAATCATGATTTTGATCATCATGCAGTGGTTCTGATATCATTCTATAATTTGGAGTATACTAGGAAGCTTAAATACCTACACATACATGGATAAAGCAGATTCTTAAAAAATGGTCTGGGAAAATTTGGTATTAACTGGAAAGAAAAAACAAACACACTTGGTTTCTACCTCATACCATATACAAAAATCAATTTCAGTTTGACAGTAGACTTTAATATATATTTAAAAAACAATGAAACTTCAAGAAAAAAATGGAGAAATCCTCATGACTTTTTTCATAAAGGATGTAACTGATCAATCTCACTGTATTAAAATTAAGAAACTTTGTTCGTAAGACAAAACAATAACAGAAATATTAATAGAAACACCACAGAGTAAGAAAAAGTATTTGCTGCACGTATAACTAACAAAGGGCTTGTATCCAGAATCTGTAAGGAAAACACAGGCAACCTAATGGAAAAATGATGCAGAGACTAGAGTACTCACTTCACGAAAGAGGATATCCACATGGCTTTTAACCAAATGAAAAGTGAGCAACCCCAGAGGCCATCAGGGAAATGCAAATTAAAGCCACAACAAGACACTGCCATATACCCATCAGAATGGCTAAAATTAAAACCATTAACAACATGAAAGACGGTTGGGATGTGGAGTAGAGAGAACTCTCCTATGCTATTGCTACAAGTATACACTGGTACGATCTCTCAGGAAAACACCTAGACATCATATTTGAAGATTAGTGTACCCTTTCCCCAGCAATTGTGCACCTAAGTACAAACCTTGCTAACACATGTGCATGTATGCTCCAAAAAGCACATACAAAAACACTCCTAACAGCATTATTTGTAATAGTCCAACATAAGAAACTGCCTAAATATCCATCAACTGTCATTGATAGTATGGTTACACAATGGACTTCTATACAGCAATGAAAAGGAGCTAGAGCTACATGCAACAACATGGACACAATGCACAAACTTAAGACTTAATGGAAAAAGCTAAACATAAAGTAACACCTTCTATATATGGTTCCAGTTATGTAAGACCAAAAACAGGCAACGAGAAAGCATAGTATTTAGGGATGAATACTTAGGTAATGAAAGCATAAAATAAGGTAGGAAAGTGATAACCATTAAAGTCAGGATAGACGTTGCTTTTGCGGAGAGTCTGGGCTTGAGTCAAAAGGGACAGTGCAGCAGCTCCCAAGTACTGGCAACGGTCTTGCTCCTGGTGGTGACATAGTTGTTCCCTTTACGATAATTCAGCTGTACACTGTGTTATGCTTTCTGAGTTATAATACACCATAAAAATTGTAATAAAGCAACCCAACAAAAACTTTAATGCCTGGGCCCCACTCAGACCAATGAAATCAGAATCTTTGAGAGCAGGGTGTGGCATGGGTGTTTTGTAAACACTCCCAAGGAGATTCTCAAGCACCTCCAGGGCTGAGAAGCCTCGGAGCACTGCAGAAGAGCAAGCTCAGGTTCTCCAGTCTCCAGCTCTCTCCAGCACATCTCTGGGCCTCCATTTCCTCTTCTGTTAAATGAGTGCAATAACAGTACTAACCTGATGAGGTTGTAAGAATTGTAAGTGCCAACACCTGAAGGATTTAGAGTATTTACTGGCACATTTTATGTACCCAATTAGCATTAGAGTGGTAGCTTTATAATAATAAAGTAGCAATACATCTCATTTTTTAAATAAGACAATGGAAGGGGTCAACACAATTTCAAACATTTAGTTAACACTTTCAAATGTTATTACTATGAAATATTTGGTTTCCAAAATCTCAGGATGAACTAGGATGCTCCTCAGCTCTGGAAAGCCTCTCTCCTTTGGGCTTGGGAAAGGAACAGAATTTCAGAAAACAATCCAATGCCATTCAGAATCTGTCGGAATAAGTGGATATGACCACTTCGGATACACGCACCAGTTTTTAGTTTTGTAAATTTCCCAGAGACAAAGCCCAGGTCCTTCTTGTCTTGATTCTGCTGATGGTGCCTAGAGCGTACCTTATAAATAGTAATAGGCACAAGCCTATTTTAAACCAACACTCATTGATTCAGTAGGTCAGGAAACTACCCATGAAGATGATGGTATCAAAAGGCCAGTGCTTAAAAATTCATTCTACCTTCTACGGGCTGGATGACTTTGGGCAAGGCATGACCTCTGCAAACCTCAATACCCATATCTGTAAACGGAGAGGATGACAAATACAGCTCTCTCACTTCTTCAAGATGTCTTGGTGATGAGAAAAGAGATGCAAAAACTCCTATGACGCTGAGAAAAAGAGATGCAAAAACTCCTAACACACAATATGTGCCCAGCTAACAAATGCTTTACGCCTCTGCACCCAGCAGGTGGCCGGGTAATGGCACTGACAAAACAAATTCTGCAGGCTGAACTGGATTTTGGGAGCCCGCTGAACAGAAACAAACATGAAACTACTCTGAAAGACTACACTTGAGTACACAATGCTCAGTGAGGGAAAAGAGAGTTGGAAAAATCGTTTCCATTGGTCTACAGCTATCAGAGGAGAGAAAACATCTTCCCCCTCCCCACAGTAGGACGCTCAAAAACAGTTATCCCACTTTTCTTTCTAACCCCCCCAGGACATATTCTCATCCAAATGCCAGCCAGCGTTCTGCACCACATTCCATGTGGGGAGGAGCATCTGCTTCCGATACAGATGCCCATGGCACCTGGGCAGCCGCTGTCTTGCAAACTGCCTCCTGCACTGGCAAAGGGTGGGTGTGGAAATGGTGTGTTTTCCTGAGCCACAGAAGGGAAAATAATAATCCATCCTAAAGCCACATTGAATATACACTCTGACGCTGACAAATGAACAGCAAGGCGTCTGCGTCTGCACACCACACCTGTGGGGGTGTGTGCTCATTTTTGTGTGCACACATCCTGCTGTCATAAACCATCGTGGACTTTAATTACCCAGCAGTACCAAGCCTGAGCCTTTTAAAGCCTGCAGCACCCTGCTTCCCCGCTGGAGAAACCTATCTGGTTACGACGTAATTCCTCTGACCTACATTGAGTCACTTTCTTGTCAAAGAGGACAGTGGCTCTTCAGCTCTGGGGTTAATTTTATGACTTTTCTCCAATAGAAACTCTGTAGAACTCATCTTTTGTTCCTGCCTTGGATGAAAAGTTTCCAGAGGAGAATTGACTATTTGTGTTTTAAAACAGAGGCGCCATGCTGGCCCCCGAGTGTTGCCCCAGCCCAGTACTCTCTGATCTCTCTCTCTGTCACACACCCTCGTCCTAACTCTTCCCTAGCCACATCAGTATCCTTGCTATTTCTCAGAAAGATCAGACCCATTTCTAACACAGGGTCTTTGCACTGGCCCTTACCTAGATGTTCTTATTCCGCATGTTTGCATGGCTCACTCCTCTATCTCTCTCAACTCTATGTTCAAACACCACCTTTCCATGATGCCTACACTGATTCCCTGTTTAAAACTGCAACACTCTTAACCTGGGCAACACAGCAAGACCCTGCCTCTACAAATATATATTTTTTTAATTAGCTGGGTAGGCTGGGTGCGGTGATTCACTCTTGTAATCCCAGCACTTTGGGAGGCCGAGGCGGGCAGATCACCTGAGGTCTGGAGTTTGACACCAGCCTGACCAATATGATGAAACCTGTCTCTACTAAAAATACAAAAATTAGTTAGGCATGGTGGCGTGCATCTGCAATCCCAGCCCCTGGGAAGGCTGACACAGGAGTGTTTTACTGAACCGAGCATGGAAAGTCAACACCAAGACAAAAGTAGGCCAACCTGCAGGGTCTTTATTGCCGGCGACCACGGAGGACTCACGTCTCTCCAACCCGTGGCCCCGAAAAGGAGGGTGTCAAGACCTTTTATACCCCTAAAACCACCTCGGGGTGAGCATGATGGGTCGGGGTGGGGGCGAGGAGCTTCAGACATTCCGAGGGCTAGTGAATTCTGTAAATCACCTTCTGGGTGGAGATGAGGGTGAGGGGCGGGGGTG
>CAUYLG010032629.1:0-52078 GCA_963573385.1 Cacajao melanocephalus | reverse complement strand
TCCTCCTTCTTCTTCCTCCTCCTTCTTCTTCCTCCTCCTTCTTCTTCCTCCTCCTTCTTCTTCCTCCTCCTTCTTCTTCCTCCTCCTCCTTCTTCCTCCTCCTTCTTCTTCCTCCTCCTCCTTCTTCCTCTTTCTTCTTCTTCTTTCTTCTTCTTCTTCTTCTTTTCTTCTCTTTTCTTCTTCTTTTCTTCTTCTTCTTCTTCTCCTCCCTCCTCCTCCCTCCTCCTTTTCTTCCTCTTCTTCCTCTTCTTCTTCTTCTTTCTTCTTCTTCTTTCTTCTTCTCTTCTTCCTCCTCTTCTTCCTCTTCTTCTTCCTCCTCCTCTTCCTCTTCTTCCTCTTCCTCCTCCTCTTCCCCTTCCTCTTCCTCCTCCTCTTCCTCTTCCTCTTCTTCCTCTTCCTCTTCTTCCTCTTCCTCCTCTTCCTCCTCTTCCTCCTCCTCCTCTTCCTCCTCCTCCTCCTCTTCCTCCTCCTCCTCCTCTTCTTCCTCTTCTTCCTCTCCTCCTCCTCCTCCTCCTCTTCTTCCTCTTCTTCCTCTTCTTCCTCTTTCTTCTTCCTCTTCTTCCTCTTTCTTCTTCCTCTTCTTCCTCTTCTTCTTCTTCTTCCTCTTCTTCCTCCTCCTCTTCTTCTTCTTCTTCTTCCTCCTCTTCCTCCTCCTCCTCTTCTTCTTCCTCCTCCTCCTCTTCTTCTTCTTCCTCTTCCTCCTCCTCTTCTTCTTCTTCTTCCTCCTCTTCTTCTTCTTCTTCCTCCTCTTCCTCCCCTTCTTCTTCTTTCTTCTTTCTTCTTTCTTCTTCTTCTTTCTTCCTTCTTCTTTCTTCTTCTTCTTCTTTCTTCCTTCTTTCTTCTTCTTCTTATTCTTCCTTCTTTCTTCTTCTTCTTCTTCTTCTTTCTTCTTCTTCTTCCTTCTTCTTCTTCTTCCTTCTTCTTCTTCTTCTTCTTCCTTCTTCCTTCTTCCTTCTTCTTCTTCCTTCTTCTTCTTCTTTCTTCTTCTTCTTTCTTCTTTCTTCTTCTTCTTCTTTTCTTCTTCTTCTTTTCTTCTTCTTCTTTCTTCTTTCTTCTTTCTTCCTTCTTCTTTCTTCTTTCTTCTTTCTTCTTCTTCTTCTTCCCTTTTGCTTTCAGCTCGCTCTGTCACCCAAGCTGGAGTGCAGTGGCATGATCTTGGCTCACTGCAACCTCTGCCTCCCAGGTTCAAGCAATTATCCTGCTTCAGCTGCCTGAGTAGCTGTGATTATAGGCATGAACCACCACACTCAGCTAATTTTTGTATTTGTTGTAGAGATGAGGTTTCACCATGTTAGCCAGGCTGGTCTCAAACTCCTGACCTCAGGTGATCTGCCTGCCTCATCCTTCCAAAGTGCTGGGATTTCAGGCGTGAGTCACTGTGACTGGCTCATTTCTCTTTTAAATACAAGTTCTAGTCAGATGCCTCTGACTTATGGTGCCAAGTAACAGGCCAGTACCCCAGCAACAAGAGAGGCTGTGATAGCAAGTTCCTGGCTTCTACCTTACAGAGCCTGGCCTCATGATAGGGGAGATCCCCAGCTTCAGGGAGGGCCACAAAGATGCTGAGCAGCCTTAGAAAGGGCAATTGCTGTCCAATCCACCTCCTACAAACCCCTTCCGGTGCTTGGTAATCCAAAGATCAAAAGAATCCTGAAAGCCCTTGAAACTTGTGGTAAATGGGTTTCTTACTTATTCAAAGGTTCTGCTGATTCACTGAAATATATTTACATAAAATTCTAAAATCACAGAAAAGGGACCCCTCATCCAATGTAAAAACACTGTTATCAGAGACCTCTCAGTTCTAGCTGAAAGAATGAGAGATGTGATGTTATTTAAAAGCATAGTCTGGGTGCAATGGCTCACATCTGTTATCCCAGCACTTTGGGAGGCCAAGGTAGGCAAATCACCTGAGGTCAGGAGGTCAAGACCAGACTGGTCAGCATGGCAAAACCCTGTCTCTACTAAAAATACAAAAAGTTAGCGGGGCGTGGTGGCAGGCATCTGTAATCCCAGCTACTCGGGAGGTGGAGGCAGGAGAATCACTTGAACCTAGGAGGCAGAGGTTGCAGTGAGCCAAGATTGAGCCATTGCACTCCAGCCTGGGTGACAGAGTGAGACTCCATCTCAAAAAAACAAACAAAAGAATATATATTGCATATATATGTAAACCATGTGTAAAGAAAAATATAGTTTTACTATATAGAGAGAGTTCAGTACTATCCATGTTTTCAGACATCCACTTGGAGGTCTTGGAACAAATGCTGCATGGATAAGGAGGAGCTACTGTTCTTGACCCTTAGCTTGCAAGGACACAGGGCACTTTGAAGAGGATGGCTATAGAGAAGGAAGATGTAAAGAAACCTCTCCAGATGAAGCGGATGTGTCCCAACAGCATCCTTTGTGATAAACAACAGTATTAAAGGTAAAACCAGCACAGGTGGAAGAGAAATGTTTTAAGACATCAGATGGAGATCCTTTGCTTTAAAAAATATTAAATACACCTCAACAAACTAAGCATAGAAGGAACATACCTCAAAATAATAAAAACCATCTATGACAAACCCACAGCTAACATCATACTGAATGGGGAAAAGTTGAAACCATCCCCCCTTAGAACTGGAACAAGACAAGGTTGCCCACTCTCACCACTCCTCTTCAACATAGTACTGGAAGTTCTAGCTGGAGCAGTCAGGCAAGAGAAAGAAATAAGGGGCATCCACATTGGAAAAGAGGAAGTCAAACAATCTCTGTTTGCCAATGATATAATTGTATACCTAGAAAACCCTAAAGCCTCCTCCAAAAGACTCCTAGATTGATAGTTAAATTCAGTAAAGTCTCGGGTTACAAAAAACAGTGTACACAAATCAGTAGCACTGCTGTACATCAACAGTGACAAAGCCGAGAATCAAATCAAGAACCTAATCCCTTTTACAATAGCTGCAATAAATAAATAAATAAATAAATAAATAAATAAATAAATAAATAAAATACCTACACATATACTTAACCAAGGAGGTAAAAGATCTCTACAAGGAGAACTACAAAACACTGCTGAAAGATTCACAGATGATGCAAACAAATGGAAATTTGTTATATTCCATGCTCATGGATTGGAAGAATCAACATCAAGAATAAATATACTGCCCAAAGCAGGTTCAATGCAATTCCTATCAAAATACCAATATCATTTTTCAAAAAATTAGAAAAAAAAAACAAAATTCATATGGAACCAAAAAAGAGCCCGTAGCCAAAGCAATCCTAAGCAAAATCATCACATTACTCAACTTCAAATACTGCAAGACTATAATAACCAAAACAGCATGGTACTGTTATAAAAGTAGATACATAGACCAATAGAACAGAATAGAGAACCCAGAAATAGAGTCAAATATTTACAATCAACTGATTTTTGATAAAGCATACAAAAATACGAATTGGGGAAAGGACACCCTATTCAATAAATGGTGCTGGGAAAACTGGATAGCCATATGTAAGAGAATGCAACTTGATCCCTTTCTCTCACCTTATACAAAAATCAGCTCAAGATGGATCAAAGACTTTAAGACCTGTAACCATAAAAATTATAGAAGAAAACCTAGAAAAAACTATTTAGATATAAATTCTTTGCCTAGGCCAATGTCCAAAATGTATATTTAACAAATACATATATTTATACATGCAATTTAATACATATAATTTTATTAATGCTGTTTTTAATGAATATTGACTATTTAATTCTCATGATAACTCCAACAAGTAGTCTGAAATATTTTCTCCTGTGGGCTATTTACTCTGATGATTATTTCTTTTGCTGTACAGAAGATTTTTAGTTTAATTAGGTCCCATTTATTTTTGCTTTTTGTTGCTTTGGGCGTCTTAGTCATAAATTCTTTGCCTAGACCAATATCCAAAATAGTTTTTTCTAGGGTTTTGCCATGTTGCCTAGGCTGGTCTCAAATTCCTGGGCTCAAGTGATCCTCCTGCCTGGGCCTCCCGAAGTGCTGGGATTGTAGGTGTAAGCCACTACACCCAGCCTTTTGCTCACTTTTTGATGGGATTATTTTTTTTTTCTTGCTGATTTGAGTTTCTTGTAGATTCTGGATATTAGTTCTGTGTCAGATGCATAGTTTGGAAATATTTTCTCCTGTTCTGTGGGTTGTCTATTTACTCTGATGATTATTTCTTTTGCTGTACAGAAGCTTTTTAGTTTAATTAGGTCCCATTTATTTTTGCTTTCTGTTGCTTTTGGGGTCTTTTGTAGTTCACACTGTGAATCAATCAATTAAACTTGACTTGGATTTCACCATTATGTAGCTGATTTCAAATAATGCTGTGTTTCTTTTTTTATCATATTCCCAACAACCTCCTAAACTGTAAAACAAGTTGAGAAGCACACTGCAATGAGAGGAGCACATCCTGCTTCACTCTCTTGCCCCTCAACACTGCTTGTGTCCAAAGAATTAAGTCAGAGTAACCGTCCATGATAATGGAACTTTAAGCCATGAATGTTCATTGAGCCTCTCTGTCCCCTGGTTGATAGGCGTCACAATAAATCAAATTTTCTCTTCCTACTTCTCTACAGTGGCAGACGGGTCATAAAACTCGCTGGCATCAATGCTATTGATTCCTAAATGTATATTATTCTTAAATTTCTATTATTAGCTTCTTGGTCATCACCCACTACACTGTGGACTCCTCAAGAACAGAGACCTTAGTCTTATTTATCTATTTGTTTTGGTATCAACCCCTACTCCCTCCTGTTAACATGATAGGTGCTTAATAAGTACTTCCAAAATTGGCTTTCATTTTAGCCCCTCCCCATTCTATAATGCCCCATTCTGTACCCTCTTTAGTTCGTGCATCTGGCTGAAGATCAAGCTGGCATTTTTGGTTAATTTATTTTTATTTTTATTTTTGACTCTCAATAGGAAACACAGTTAATTTATTCTTTAATATCCTTGTGAATGTGCCAACCAGTTGATAATTCAAGGGCGGTATTACCAATAGACTATTGTGTCATATATCTAAAGCAAGGTTCATGGTCCATGATTCTCTGGTCTATCAGCTGTAATAACTTTCTGTAAGTTACTAGTAATGTGATGTTGCAACATGTGGGTAATAAAATGTGGCAGGGAATCAATTGACTCATGGAAGACTAAAATTAGAAATGAGCTCTGGAAATGTTGGTATCACTCAACTCCCCAGTCCTGTTTTCCAGATAAGAAAACCAAAGATCAGAGAGGGCAAAGTATTTTGCTGGTTACATAGCTGGTTTATGGAAGGATTGGAATAAGAGTCCAGTTTATTATCCTTTCTGCAGCACACATAGTCATTGAAAGTGTGTGTCATAAAAGCACAAGCTACCAAAGCGTATCGGGGAGGGCAGGGCTGCAAGCACAGCTGTGTTGACTGACTAGGCAGGATACAGGCAAACCTCATCAGTGATTCTGGGAGAAGGCCCAGGTGGAGAACATGGGCAGGGATATGGGGCAGGTATAGATAAGTGTCTGGATGAAATAGTGGTCATGTGGCCTGGTAAGTATAGCGTGGCCTTGAAACCTGGGATTCAGTCCCAGATCTGACACATATCCCTTTGTTACTTAACTTCTCTTTTTCTGAGTGTTTTCGTCAGTAAAAACATGCCCCTAAAACTGACTTTTCAGAGTTGAGTTGAAGGAGACAATGGATGTCTTGTAATATTCAACCTAGCTGGAGGAAAGAGTTCTGAAAGATGGCGATTTCTGACACTCTAATGTTGGTCAAGCCTTGTGGTCATTCTAGGAGGTTAAAATTGAGAGCCCATCTCCCTGTCAATCTTTGGGACGCTGTTGGGCAGGGATAAGCTCTTTTACATTGATGAGGGAACACCTATCTTCATTGAGCTGATAGCCCTCTAGATCAGAGGTTGGCAACCTATACACCATGAATTAGATTCAGCCAGCTGCCTATTTTTGTAGGATCCAGAAGTTAAGAATGATTTTTGCATCTTAAATCACTGAAATGACATTTTAAAGCAATAATCTGTAAAATGTGAAAATTATATACAACAAAGTTTTGTTGGAACACAGCCACACTCATTTGTGTGCATATTGTCCGTAGCTGCATTTGTGCCGTAATAGCAGAGTGCAGTAGTCATGTTAGAGGCGGTATGTGATGTCCTCACCACTGCACACTGAAACAGAACACTACACATTTCAATGATACAGCTATGCCCAACGGTGTTTCAAATGCCATGCATACGGTTATACCGTGACATTTTCTTTTTGTTGGTTGGGGTTTTTTTTGAGACAGAGTCTCACTCTGTCACCGAGGCTGGAGTGTAGTGGTGCGATCTTTGCTCACTGCAACCTCTGCCTCCTGGGTTCAAGCATTTTTCCTGTCTCGGCCTCCCAAGTAGCTGGAACTACAGGCACCTGCCACCATGCTTGGCTAATTTTTGTATGTTTTGTAAACACAGGGTTTCACCACGTTGGCCATGCTGCTCTCGAACTCCTGGCCTCAAACGATCTGAGTGCCTCAGCCTCTGAAAGTGCTAGAATTACAGGCATGAGCCACCACGCCTGGCCCATTTTCTTTTCTTTTCATTAAATTATCAATGCATGCTCGTGTCAAAACAAGAAAAGAAGAGAAAAGGGACTTCAAATGTCATGCATTTAAGTCACAGTGTGAATTATTTTGGGATATGGAGTAGGGATTATTTTGTTATCAAAAGAGATGGCAGAGCATTGTGTGTACTATGCAATGACAATACAGGTAGGCTAAAATAAGTTTATGTGAATATTACTTCACTAAACACATGTCACAATATTCCCAACTCACAAGGAAGCAACCATAGAAAAAAACAGAAAATTGAAAATGGAACATCTCATCATGGCAGAATTTCTTCTTAAAATTAAATAATTTAAATAAAGCGGCAAGGAAAGCAAGTTTCTGAGTTCTTCATTTGTAAGTGAAGCAAGGAAAGCCATTTAGGGATGAGTTGATTACATTGTGTTTGATTGCAGCAGCCAAAGAAATGTATACAGAGGAAAGAAACTTGTTCAAGACTATGCAAAACTTGCTCAAGACTACTTTGGAAAGAATACTTGCTCAGAGAGTTGACATCATTGGGAACAGTATCAGTAGTTAATTTTAGAAGAAGGCAAATGACTCTGAGTGGTTTCCTTTGACTCTTGATGAGCGGACAGTTGCTACCAATACTACTCAGCTGTTTATTTAAGGAATCAATGACAAGTTTGAAGTGACTAAATAATAAGCCTGTGTAACTAGCCTCTGGAACAACTATAAGCAAGAATAGTTTTAAGGGGATTATACACTTTAAATAGGTGAGTATTATAATATGTGGATTAAATCTCAATAAAACTGTGTTTTTTTGTTTAACAAATATTATCAAAGAACTTAGAAATGCAGTATTTCAGTATAAACTGAAGTAGAATCCTCTAAGATGTATTGCAATTGATGGTGGTAGAAATATGTTGGAATAGAACCATCTGTAGTTGGGCACATTTTCAAAGCTTGTAAAATTGTGAGGTGTTTAAAATGTGTGGTTATTCACTGCACACAGGAGCAAGTATTTGCAGAAAATATTTAAATATATCATGTGTTATTGAACCAGTATGTCAAGAGTGAACCTCATACCCTCTAAACAAACTTAACCATCATTGGTTCCATGAATTTTTGTCAGATAGAGAAGCTAAATACTCTCAATACTCTCACTCACCCTACTATACAGCAGTTTCATGGCTTAGCAATGGCAGCATTTTATTGCAAGTTTTTGAGCACAGGACTAAGATTATTTTGAGTGAGAAGAACCACTTTCAATCACCGTTATCAAACACTGGATGGCTTTTGAAATAATCTTTTGCTGAAGGTTAGATCATGCTTCTTTTTTCCTTTTTCCTTGAGATGGAATCTGGATGTCACCCAGGTTAGAGTGCAGTGGCCTGATCTTGGCTCACTGCAACCTCCACCTTTTGGATTCAAATGATTCTCCTGCCTCAGCCTTCCAAGTAGTTGGGACTACAGGTGTGTTCCACTACACTCAGCTATTTTTGTATTTATAATAGAGACAAGGTTTCATTCTGTTCGCCAGGCTGGTCTTGAGCTCCTTACCTCAAGTGATCTGCCTGCCTCAGCCTCCCAAAGTGCTGGAATTATAGGCATGAGCCACTGCACCTGGCCAGATAATGCTTCTTAATGAGTTCAGCTTATAACTACAAGGCAAAACTGCACTTACTTGCAATTTTTATCCTGTGGTAAAGTCATTTTAACAACTAATGTTGTATGACTCACAAGTAATGTAAAGCAGCTTTCCTTACTTGCCAGGTGGCCAAAAGTTACAATGAAAAGCAAAAATATCCTTTCCCACATAAATTTGCAGCAGACATGTTTTATGAAGTGAAATTATCATCTCAACAGCTGCTTTTTGGTCCCCAATGCAAGTGCAAAGAAATTTTTTTGAAATTTCCATATCTCAAAATCTATTTTCTGTGGTCATTGCAAAAAATTATGTTTAGTAGAGGGAGGCCTTAGTTCTGAGTAAAAATTTCCTTTAAAACAGTCCTCTCTCAAATTTCACTGGAGGGGTTTCCATCTAATCAGTCCTAACTCATTAAAAGAAAAAAAATCTTTTTTTTTCTTTTTGGTAACAGCTCTATTGAGATATAATTCACACACCAAACAATTTAATTCACTCATTTAAATTCAGTGCATCAGCCAGCCACAGTGGCTCACACTGCACTTTGGGAGGCCAAGGTGGGAGGATCATTTGAAGTCAGGAGTTCAAGACCAGCCAGAGAAACATGGTGAAACCCCATCTCTACTAAAATACAAAAATTAGCTGGATGTAGTTGTGGGCACTTGTAATCCCAGCTATTTGGGAGGCAGAGGTTGCAGTGAGCCCAAATCATGCCACTGCACTCTGGCCTGGGTAGCAGAGCAAGACTCTGTCTCAAAAATAAAAAAGTAAATTCAGTGCATCACCACAATCATTAACACACTGAATTTTAGAACATTTCCATCATTCCCACAAGAAACCTGAACTTCTCAGCCATCATACTCCAAACCTCCCATGTCCCCCAATCCCTAGGCACTACTACCCTGCTTTTGGCCTTTGTAGAGTTGCTTGTTCTGAACATTTATTATAAATGGAATCATACAATATGTGGTCTTTTTTGTCTGGTTCTTTCACTTAGCATAATATTTTCGAAGTCCATCTATGTTGTAGCATATGTTAGTACTTCATTCCTTTTTATGGTCATATAGTATAGATGGTCCTTAACTTATAATCATTTGACTTGTGATCTTTTGGCTTTACAGTGGTACCCATACTGTTTTCACTTTCAATACAGCATTCAAGAAATTACATGACATATTCAAAACTTATTATAAAATAGACTTTGTGTTCGATGGTTTTGCCTAAGCATAGACTGAGGTAAGTGTTCTGAGCATGTTTAAGGTGGGCTAGACTAAGTAATGATGTGTGTGTTAGATGGTTTAAATGCATTTTCAACTTACAATGTTTTCATCTTGTAATGGGTTTATTGGAACATAACTCTCTTGTTAGTTGAAGAACCTCTGTATTCCATCATATAGATGCACCATGTTTTGTTTATCTGTTCATTAGTTGATGGACATTGGGTTGTTTCTACCTTTTGGCTGTTATGAATAATGCTGCGATGTACATTCATGTATGAGTTTTTGTGCAGACATATTTTCATTTCTCTTGAGTATACTTAGGAATGGAATTACTGCATCAAAATGGTAACTCTATGTCTAACTTTTTGAGGAATTGTCATACTGTTTTCCAGATTGGCTGCACCATTTTACATTCTCACTAGCAGTGTATCACAGTTCTAGTTTCTCCATGTACCCACCGACACTTGCAATTACCTTTTTTCAATAGTTATTCTAGTGACTATGAAATGATATCCAGCTCACTCTTAATTCTCCAAGTTGGGGCAATGGGGAAAGTGATCCTCCATGTGAGGACACCACCCTGGGAGCTCAGCTCTAAGGACATCAGGTCATTTCCATTGAAAATTTAAGATTTTTCAAGAGAGGAAAGAATCCCAGAGATTATGTCCTATTGGTGACTAGTTTTTCTTTTCTTTTCTCTTTCTTTTTTGAGACAAGTGTCACTCTGTCCCCCAGGCTGAAATGCCATGGTGCAATCTCAGCTCACTGCAGTCTCTGCCTCCTGGGTTCAAGTGATTCTCGTGCCTCAGCCTCCCAAGAAACTGGGATTACAGGCATGTGCTGCCACGTCTGCCTAACTTTTTTTTTCATATTTTCATTATAAATGGGGTTTTGCCATGTTGGCCAGGCTAGCCTCAAATTCTTGGCCTCAAGTGATCCACCTGCCTTGGCCTCCCAAGTGTTAGGATTCAGGCGTGAACCACCACACCCAGCCGATAATTAGTTTTTCAACTCACAAACACACATATTATGTCACCCTCTAAGAAGCCATTATTGGCAATATGGAGATATTTTTCAAGGCACTGTAAATATTTGCAGGGCAGGTTCTATATGCAGCAGGCACTAGGATGTGATGCCATCTGGAGAGTTCTGTGGACAGTATTGCCCTAGCCCCACCTCTCACCTCTCACCCTCCTTCTAGTGATGTATAGAGACACTAAAGTATCTTTCTGAGGAAGGGAGGTGACTTGAATTCTGCAAACAGTATTAAGACAAATGCAAACACTGACCAAGGCTAAATTGCCAAGGAGAAACCAGGACCTCTGGAGAGGAGTTGCCATTAAAAAAGGAGGAGTCTCATGAGGGAGTCAGGCCCAGCATCAGGACAGGAGAGAAGGGTGGTTTCTGGTCCTGACCTGCATGGCAGCTGCTAACCAGGGTAGTGCTGAGATTGGGATATTTGGCCCTAAAGAAACTCAATCAAGGGCTATTTATTGAGTGCCTACTGTGTGTCTCCCTCTGCTGGGTATTGCTCTTACTGGGTGCACATCACAGTGTTTCAAGGTGAGGTTTTCCTGTTACACATGCTCCCACCATATCCTTAATGTGTCCTTTGTAAAGGTACTCTGCACAGTTCCTGCTGCAGGAATGATGGCTCTAGTTCACTGCGATATCCCCAGAGCCTAGAACAGTGTCTGTCCCTGACAGCGTTCATGGAGCTCTTAAGTATTTGGTGAAAGAAGGAAAAAACTAAACTCAACTTATCATTGCAGGTTTCCTTTGTTATCAACTATAAGCTGAGTTTTAGTGGCTACACAATACTCTTCTCATGAACTCACCAAATTTGTCTTGACCAAGCCACAGCTTTTAGAGATTTATATAGTTTTACAACTTTTTGGCTGGACATGGTAGCTCACACTTGTAATCCCAGCATTTTTGGGAGGCTGAGGCAAGAGGATCACCTGAGCCCAGGAGTTTAAGACCTGCCAGGGCAACACAGTGAGATCCTGTCTCAAAAAAAAAAAAAGTCTTTGAAAAACAATAATGATATATTTATACAAATGTATTTGAGCATATGTCTAGCTATTTCCTTGGGATACATTCCTAGAATGGAATTGCTAGATCAACAGATATATCTAGTTTTAAAGGTCTGTGATACAAATTGCCAAATTTCCCTTCTCCAGAGGCTGTTTAAATACTTTCCCCACTGCTGTGTTTGAGGTCTGTTTCCCACACATCATTACGAACAGCAAGCATTGCCATTCTGTTCACCTTTGTCAATTAAATAGCCTCAACATCATGGTATCTAATTGGTTCCCAGTGCTAAAGCAATCTCTAGGAAATTGCTTATGAGTATGTGTCAAAGGCAAATTGGCCATCAAATAAAAGGTTTCTAAGAAAGTCAAATCAAAGATTTCCTCTGGAAAAGGTAACTTGGGGCAACAACAATAAAAAAAAGAATGTGTGGTTAAAGATAATTGGGATAGTTCATGTTGAGTTAAAGCCTTGCATGTCTGTCTAATCTAAATGTCATTATGTTCTCCCAGAACTGTCAGCTGCAGGGAGAGAGAGACTTTCCAGGAATGGATTCCTATTGCATTAAAGTTGATGAGTTTAGCTGTAGCTCTGTCATTGTTCAATTTTCTCTTTAATTAGTATGTTGTGACATTTTTCATGTAGTGGAAGACGTGTATTTCTTTGTTAGTTAACCCACCTGTTTGCTTCTCTGCTCTCACACTTTTGAAGGCCCTCTTCCTTGCCATTCTCCCTGTGGTGTGCCCTAGCACAGTGTTTTCCAAACTTTTCAGTCAGTTTCCTACCTCCCTTGTGATTTTTGACAAATCATATATTATCACTGTGCTTACATATTTTTATTGAAACTGACCCTTTTTAAAAAAAAAAAAATTAACTGAATTTTTTTTTTTTGAGACAGTCTGGCTCTGTCACCCAGGCTGGAGTCCATTGGCACGATATAGCTCACTGCAGCCTCAGCCTCAAACTCCTGGCTTCAATCGACCCTCCCGCCTCAGACTCCTAAGTAACTGGAACTACAGGGATTTGCCAACATGCTTGGCTAATTAAAAAAAAAAAAAGAAAGAAAACTCTCTTGTAGAGATGGAGATCTCACCATCTTGCCCAGGCTGGTCTCAAACTCCTGGCCTCAAGTGATCCTCCTTCACTGGTCTTCCAAAGTGCTGGCATTACAGTCATGAGCCACTGTGCCGGGCCAAACTTACTTTTAAATAAACTTTACAGCTAGGTGCGGTGGTTCACATCTGTAATCTCAGCGCTTTGGGAGGATCATTTGAGCCCAGGAGTTTGAGACAAGCCTGGGAAAGATGCTGAGACACGATCTCTACAGAAAAAAAAAAAGTTATTTTTGATTTAGCCAAGCATGATGGTACATGCCTGTAGTTCTAGCTATTCAACAGGCTGAGGTGGGAGGCTCACTTGAGCCCAGCAGTTTGCAGCTGCAGTGAGCTGTGACTGTGCCACTGCACTGCAGCTTGGGTGATAGAGCAAGATCCTATCTGCAGAAAACAGTTAAATAAATTAAATTAAATTAACTTTACATCACCACCCCAAATTTAGGAAAATAACCAAAAAACTAGTTTCCTTTGCCATAGATAGAAAATAGCCATAAGAAACATAAACAAAAATAAAGCATTATTAGATTCCCAGGAGTTTAGTTACCAAAGGCTCTGTGTCTGAGGCCTGATCTCTCTTCCTTACAAAGAGAAATGTGTAATTATTAGAGAAGAGTTAAAGATATCTTAGCAGTACATTACATGAGATCTTCTCATTGTGTAATCAGAATGACTGAAATTTGAAAAGGCATTATTTTCCCCTCCAAGTGAATCACTGTTATCTAACACTGTGTCCATGGACACTTAAAATCATCTTGTGTGTCACAAAGGCAGTGGTCCTCAGCACTGAGCACCAGTAGAGTCACCCAGAGGCTGATTAGAACACAGATTGCTGACTCAGTAGGCCTGAGTGGGACCTGAGAATATGCATTTCTAAAACGTTTCCAGGTCATGCTGGTGCTGCTGGTCGGGGGGACACATTTTTGAGGACCAACGACCTAGTTGTATCATCTCTCATTTTAGGAATAACTGGACTGGATAAGGTTGAGAGATGTAAACCCCAAAGAGGGGCAAACCTACTCCCACCCATTGCTTTCAATTTTCCCCTTAAAGAAGAGCAAGTCCAGGCAGCACTCACTTTGTCTCTGAAGAGATCTGAATTACAATTTGTGGCCACCACAAGAGCTTTCTGACCTCAGTCAAACCTCCCATGGGTGAGTAGAGGAGGAAGTACGTGAGAATTCAAACTCCGTTCTGGGGAAAGTCCCTTTATAAAATTTCTCCTAGAGTTTCATTCCAGAAGATAATAAAATAATAAAATAAGCCCACAAAATCTCTCATGATGTGAAATATTTTTTTAGAGCTAATTAAACTCAGTGAAGTGAGTAGATAAGCAATTGTGAAATTATACAAGCCAAGACTCAAAAAGCCAATGCCTGCTCCTTTTGATGGTCAAGGTGTTTTGGAACACATTTCCAGTGGTTAAAAACCTGGCTGGGTGCGGTGGCTCTCGTCTATAGTCCCAGCACTTTGGGAGGCCAAGGCGGGCAGATCCCTTGAGCTAAGGAGTTCAAGACAAGCCTGGGCAACATAGTGAGACCCTATCTCTACTAAAAATACAAAATTTAGCCAGGCATGATGGTGCAATGCCTGTAGTCCCAGCTACTTGGGAGGCTGAAGTGGAAGGATTAGGCAGAGGTTGCAGTAAGCAGAGATTGTGCCACTGCATTCCATCCTAAGTGACAGAGTGAGACCCTGTCTTAAAGAAAAGGAAAATCTATACGTTAGTACTCGACCCTTTCTCTGAACCTGCTACATGGTGTATGAGAAGAGGAAGTTGCCACGAGAGTGCTCGACCACCATCCTGCCACGCAGCAAAGCACGTCAGGTTCATGTGTTCGTGTTTCCTTCCAGCACTTTATGGAGGCATGGTTTTCACATAATTAGAGCTGGAACGGGAATCCTGCCTCTTCAACTTCTATCATAGTGGAATCAGCACTTTCCCTCACTGCTGCGATCTTTTGCATCGTACTGTGTGTCATACAGTCGTACCTCTCACCAAGGGTGGTCACTACATTTAAACCTCTGTAGTTGGATAAGGTTGTTTTCAATTTTTTACACTGTACATATGTAATACTGCAGCAAACATATTTGTACATATAATTTTCCCTTTATTTGAAATTATTCCTTGACCGGGCACTGTGACTCATGCCTGTTATCCCAACACTTCAGGAAGCCGAGGAGGGAAGATTGCTTGAAGCCAGAGTTCAAGAGTTCTGTCTCTACAAAACTTAAAAAAAAATTTTTTTGAAGAAATTATTTAAGATAAAATTTCAGAAGTACATTTCTCAGTCACAGGGTAAAAACATTTTTGTTTTGTTTTGTTTTGCTTAAGCCAGGGTCTGGCTCTGTTACCCAGGTTGGAGTGCAGTGGCACAATCGCACCTCACTGCAGCCTCAACCTCCCGGGCTCAAGCAATCCTCCCAACTCAGCCTTCTGAGTAGCTGGGACCACAGGCATGCGACACCACACTTGACTAATTTTTTAATTTTTTATAGAAATGGGGTCTCACTATGTTGCCCGGGTTGGTCTCAAACTCATGGACTCAAGTGATCCTCCCATGCTGGCCTCTCAAAATCATGCCCAGCCAAGAACATTTTTAAATTGCTGTTAATACCTGTTGCCAAATTGTAGCATATTATAATGTAGCAATTGTAAAGCTACAAATTATTGTAAAATATCAAATTATTTGCACCTCCACTAGAGCTGGGTATATCAAAGTACACATTTTAAAAAAGATGTAAAATATTACACCAGGCATGGTGGCTCATGCCTGTAATCCCAGCACTTTGGGAGGCGGAGGCGGGTGGATCACTAGAGGTCAGGAGTTCGAGACCAGCCTGGCCAATTTGGTGAAACCCCATCTCTACTAAAAATACACAAATTAGCTGGGTATGGTGGTACACACCTGTAATCCCAGCTACTCAGGAGGCTGAGGCAGGAGAATCACTTGAACCCAGTAGGTGGACGTTGCAGTGAGCCGAGATTGTGCCACTGCACACTAGCCTGGGTGGTAGAGTAAGACTCCATCTCAAAAAAAAAAAAAAAAAAGGTAGAATATTATCTCATTTTTATTTTAGTTTTAACATCTTTAAAATGAGTAAAAAGTTAAATATTTTCCCTCACACATTTATTTACTAATAATATTTTCTCTTGTGAATAATTTGATCATGACAACCACCTTTTGGAAGATAAATTGTTCAAACGCATTGTGAATCTAAAGACCCTTATGTCTCATTTACTTTGCATTCCCTGCTCCCTGCACCTAGAACCAACTGGACAGCCTTCATCCATTCATTCCTTTCATCCATAAATCTTTACTGAGTACCTGCCATGTGCCAGCTGTTCTGGATGCTGGAGACAGAAGGGTGAACAGGGAAGGGGAACTGTCATGGAAGTTAGGCAACAGGCAGCTAAACCAGCAAAGAGACAAAGTAGTTATATATCCTGATGAGGGCTATGGAGGAAATGAACTGAGGCGGGATGGTCAGACGAACAGAGCAGCTCCTTTAGATAAGGCGCCCAAGGAAGACCTGGCCTGTTGTTCTCCTGCTTAAATGTTCCCATGGCTTCTGCCACTGTGCTTAGAATTTCCACAGCCTCTAAGATCCTGCAGGATCAGGCCCCAGCCTGCCTCTCTGACAACATCTCCCCCCAATCTCCTCCTAAATCATGGGGCTCTTCAAATACACCAGACTTGTTCTGGCCTCAGATCCTTTGCAGTTACCGCTCTTCTGCCTGGAATGTTATTTTTCTGATGTTTATATGGCAGGCTTCTCTTAAATAGTAGCTCTCAGTTCAGATATCAGCTCCTGCAAGAAGATTTTGTTGACCATCCTATTTAAAGTAGTACCTCATATGCCACAAGTCACTATCCCATTGTTATGTTCAGAGCATTGATCACTCTAAAATCATTTCCTTTAATTACTTTTTTTTGCCTACCCCCACCACCCATCAGCTCACAGAAGCTCTAGGAGAGCAGAGACCGCCATTGTCTTGTTCACTGCTTCATCTTCGATACCTGCTTGAAGTGTAGAGATGCCTCAAGTACCTGGGATCAATGGAACAGCCACCTCCTGAACATTACTCATGTAAAGTAACCATTCACTAAAAAGTTAATTTCAGTAGGCATGAATGCCAAGATTGGAAATGGTTCTGTCAATGTGTCATCAATTAGACATTTACGTTGGAAGATCGCTTCCCACAGGCCATTTCTCTGGGAGTCGTCTTCTGAATTAGAGAAGAAAATGCTGATCAGCTTCATGTAGTATCTAAATGTGATATTGATAAATGGTAGTAGTGACTCTGGGAAAGCTATACTCACACCTCTATTGAGGGGTTGGAATTAGTGAGAAGGAGATAGGAGTTTGACATGTATTTATATTTAGTTCTATACACAGAAAAAAATCTTTGGGTCTAACTATCTAATCTTGATAGAAATTTTATATTTTAATGATCTTCTAGAGCCTTATCATGGTACTACACTGCTGCAGAATCAAAGTAGCTAAAGAAGGGCTCTTTTTTTCTTTTGAGACAGGGTCTCACTCTGTCGCCCATGCTGTGGTACAGTAGTGCAATCTCGGATTACTACAACCTCTGCCTCCAGGGCTCAAGGGATCCTCCTGCCTCAGCCTCTCAAGTAGCTAGTACTATTGGCATGCATCACCATGCTCAGATAATTATTTTTAAATTGTTTTGTAGAGACAAAGTCTTACTATATTGCTTAGGCTGGTCTCAAAAACTCCTGGGCTCAAGCAACCCTCCCTTGCTCGGCCTCCCAAAGTGCTGGGATGACAGGTGTGAGCCACCTAACCTGGCTGGAGGGGCTCTTGATGGATCAAATTCTAATTCTAAATGGCTCTGATATAGCTCTCTTGAGTTTACTTTATCCCTAAATAGCTGGATATTGCTTTAGATTAATGGGCATGTCCCATTCCTCTTCATAGCCAATAAAATCATTGAAAAGCTCACCCTGAACAATAGTTCTTTTATGACCAGGTAATTAAGGGGAAACAGCTTTTTATTTTATTTTATTTTATTTTTAGCTGACTTGGTGGTTGTTTCTATGGGAAAATGGAGTCTGTGTTCTTGATTTATAGATAAATATTTAGAATATAGCCATTTCATACTAATAAATATCACTCCTTTTTCCTATCCAGGTTTTGAGTTGTGTGAGAAGTAAAACAAGGAGTACAATAGATGGAGACAAAATATTTCTTTTACAGAAGCTTGCTTTTGAGAATGTGGCTTAGGGCTTCCTCCTACTGGATCCTTACCTTCTTGGGTACAACAATCCTGAATCCAGGTTCTCTCCCCAGTGGGAAAATGCAGGATTTGAGGTGAGTATTCCCAATTTATTCTGAAATAACTCACTACATTTCATTTAGGGAAAAGTGAATAAAGACGTGCCAAGAGACCAGGAGTGTGGCAGGAATTAAGCTCCCTCCACATTTGAGGAAACATCAGCCCTGAGGACGAAGCAGTTCCCCTCATGAAAGCTCTGTGCACTTTGTCTCTGTCATCCTGCAGTGCTGAAGTCCAGTGTGGATTGAGTTAGGAGGGGGCATAACAGTGATTCCTGATTTATACTTTGAGGACTGCCTGACTTTCTTGCTGCCCATATTTTTCCAGATGATGAGGCCAGGGAAGAGTCAGGGAGCCAGATGCGTGGCAGTCCTCCATGCCTTCCTGGTTATACTTTTCCTTCTATGCTCAGCAGAGAAGTGATACAGAGAGCCATGGAAATATTGACACTGTTGTAATATGGTGGCATTAGTAGACATTGGTGATAGAGCACCGTGGGCACTACTCCCGTGATATCTTGAACCTAAGGCATGATGGGGTGTGATAGGCTCCTCCCGGTTTAGGAGACAGGATTTGAGACCCTGCATTTGAAATCTTGCAGCTACTTATATGACCCCAGGCCACTTTTTCAATTTTTTCTAGAAAAAAATGAATATAGTAGGTTTAAAATGCCATATAAAAATGGCAGAAAAGGAGAAAACATTTGCAATATATATATAAAGAAATTTTAACATTAAAATCCAAGAAGAAAACCAATTAAACTTTACAATGTGCAAATTATTTGAAAAGGTACTTTATAAAAGAAGAGATATGAGTGGCTAATACGACATAAAAAAATGTTCAGCATCATTTGTCATCAAGAGATGCAAATTAAAACCAAAGTGAGATGCTGCTACATACCTTTTAGGGTAGCTAATATAAAGACTGACAATACCAAGTGTTGACAAGGATAGGGAACAACTGGAATTATCATATATTGCTGATGTAAAATGGTGTAACAACTTAGGAAAACCATTTGACCATTTATTAAAAAGTTATATGCCTACTATATGATGCAGCCATTCCATTCTAAATATTTACCCTAAAGAAATGAAAGTGTATGTTCATACAAAGGCTTGTACATGAATATTTATAAATTTTTTTTTTTTTGAGACAGAGTCCCGCTCTGTTGCCCAGGCTGGAGTGCAGTGGCATGATCTTGGCTCACTGCAAACTCCACTTCCAGGGTTCAAAGGATTCTCCAGCTTCACTTTCCCAAGTAGCTGGGGTTACAGGTGCCTGCTACCACACCTGGCTAATTTTTGTACTTTTAGTAGAGATAGGTTTTTGCCATGTTGACCAGGCTGATCTCCAACTCCTGACCTCAGGTGATCTGCCTGCCTCAGCCTCCCAAAGTGCTGGGATTACAGGTGTGAGCCACCATGCCCAGCCTTATTTATAATATTTTTATTTGTAATAGTCAAAACTAGAAACAACCCAAATGTCCATCAACAGATGAATTGATAAACGAGCCATGATACATTGATACAGTAGAATAGTGTTCAGATATAAGAAGAAACAAACTGTGAATACACACAGCATGGATGACTCTCAGTATGATTATGTTAAGTGAAAGAAACTGGCCCCCCCAAAAAAAACAAAATACTACACCTGTATGATTCCATGTATATAAAATGCTAGAAAATGCAGACTAATCTGTAGAGACAGAAAGCAGATCAGTGGTTGCCTGGGTTTGGGGTGGATGGTAGGGGATGCAGCACTACAAAGGGACAAGAGAAAAGTCTTAAATGTGTTAGGAATGTCCTATATCTTGGTTGTAATGGTAGCTACACATGCATATACATCAATCAAAACTCGTTTAACTGTACACTGTAAATAGATACAGTTTATTGACATAAATTATAGCTAATAAAGCTAGTTTTCAAAGAAAAGAAAAACAAGCCTTTGTTTAAATCCTGATGTCAGGAGTTATTCAAGCTGAGAATAATAGCACAACATGATGGGCCTTAGAAGTGTCTTTGCTTTGGAAGAAGTGTTTCAGTGGACCTCTCAGCCACGTAAGAACAAACCCCCATCTTATTCTTGAATGGAGACTCTAGGACAATAAGGAACTTATCTGCTGGTGATCATACAAAGACGTTTTGTTTTCATCAAGATCAGAGCTAAAATTTAAACCCAAAAGCCAGGCTTGGTGGCACACACTTGTAATCACAGCACTTTGGGAAGCTGAGATGGGTGGATTGCTTGAGCCTAAGAGTTCAAGACTAGCCTGGGCAACGTGACAAAACCCCTTCTATTCTAAAAATACAAAAATCAGCCAGGCATGGTGGTGCACGCCTGTAATCCCAACTACATGGGTGGCTGAGACAGGAGGATCACTTGAGCCCTGGAGGCAGAGGTTGCAGTGAGCCAAGATCACACCACTGCACTCTAGCGTGGGTGACAGAGTGAGACTGTCTCAAAACAAAACAAAACAAAAAGAAAGAAAAATCAAACTCAAAACTCTGGCCACAACTCACAAGGTATCATTGTTTGTATTCCTCTGGCTGGGGCTGAACACAGTAGAGTTGGGGCTCTGGACATTAAGGAGGGAGAACTGGATTAAAAAGACCCAAATCCAAGTAGTAAAGCTGCCTCCTGGCACATGGTGAGAGATGAGGGGCTGAAAAACTAGAGGGTGAGAAAGGGAACTGAGAGGTGGGGACCTGCCCAATGAGTGGCCAGGAACAGAGAGATCAAATCGGCTGCTCTAAGTTTTCTCTTTTCTGTACTTTGTTGCCCACTCCCCAACACACCAGTCACCCCCACGACTTCAGTAGAGTTAGGTTAAATGCCATGGTGTGATATTCACACATGGGAACTTTACTGAGGGGCTGTTCCCAGGTAGAGTCACAGAAGCTTGGAGATGTGATTACAGAGTTTGAGAAGTGACCATCAGCAAGTCCCGGGATGGTGGTCCCCAGCATACAGTGACAAAGTTAAGCAACTGATAGTTTGGGGAGACATGTAAGTCCTCTTCAGGGATTCTCAGAACTATAGCTGGAGGAATGTGGGTTTCCTGCACTCAAATGCAGGTGAGTAGAGCACAGTCTGTTATTGAATGTTTAAAGGAATGGTGGCCTCCTAAAAGATGGTAGCTTGGAGACATTTGAGGTATCAAGAGATTAACCAAACTCATGCGCCACCGACCTCACAAGGATATCTGGAATGTCCTGAGTTATTTTGAGCTTTGAGCCAGAAAAATGATTCATAAGGCCAGTTGCACCTCTTCTATCTCAAAAGCTCAGAAGAGCCCTATGGTATATGGCCAAATGCTAACTATAATTGCCTTTCTCTGGTTTGACGTCAATTAATGACTGGACTTTGTACCTGAAAGACAGTTAAAGCTAAGGGTAGCTGGGAAAGGAAATCATTTCCTCTTTGGATTACCAAGCAAGAACAGCTAAAATGAAGGCCATCATTCATCTTACTCTTCTTACTCTCCTTTTTGTAAACTCAGGTAAGGAATATTTTTGCATTTTAATTCTTCCAATCGTGTATGTTATCTTTGAGATAAAATCAGCAGGCCTACAGCTACCAATTCTCCCAGCCCAGCACACAGTCTGTTTTGTAAATGAAGTTTCCTCTCCAGCTCAGCTCAAAGTCGCAGGCATTTTAGCCTGGGATGAAGACAGAGCAATAGCAAAAGTGGTTTATGGGCTGGGCGTGGTGGCTCATGCCTGTAATCCCAGCACTTTGAGGCCAGGAGTTTGAAACCACCTGTCCAACATGGTGAAACCCCATCTCTACTAAAAATGCAAAAAATTAGCAGGGCATGGTGGTGGGTGCTTGTAGTCCCAGCTACTTGGGAGGCTGAGGCAGGAAGAATCGCTTGAACCCAGTGGATGGAGGTTGCCGTGAGCCAAGGTGGTGCCAGTGCACTCCAGCCCGGTCAAAAGAGCGAAACTCCATGTCATGGGGGAGTGGGGAGAGTGGTCTGTGGAGTAAGATTTGGGGGCTCAGCAGACCAGAGGTTTGTCTTTGAGAGATCCTGAGGCCAGATAAGAAGGACTAAGTAGGTTCCAAGGACCCAGTTCTCTACTAGCGTTCTGGATCCTCTCTCATGATGCTCAGAGAGCTGACCACAGGAAAAAGCCTCCTTTCACAAATAGACTTGAATTTGAGAATGCTAAACCATAGGGAGTAATTGTCATGTTGATTAGGCATCAGACCTGTACTCCCTGTTCTGAGTTAGAAAAGGTTCTATGAGCCACATGTGGGTGAGATCATCAGTATATTGAGAGGTAAGCGTTGTGGGGGCCAATTGGCCCCCTAAAATTTTGCTGAAAAATCACTGGCATGAAGCAGACTGAATAGGAAAAAGGGCATGCAGATGTATTTAATGTGTGTACCCAGAAGCCTTCAACATGAACACCCAATTTCCTGATGACATATAGAAGCTTATACACCATCTTTAGGTTACAGAAAGAAAGGGGGCTTTGATCTTGGTAAAACAAGTTATGGGAGAGGGGAGAAGAGGAATTCCATTGAGGGGCAATAAGTGATTATTAGGGAGAATAATTGGATTTGGGAGCAAAAATAAACTTGTACATAATGCTCTGGAATTTAAAGATCCTTGGAGACAGTCCTGATCTTGATGAAGGGTCTGCTCAGGGGTGGTTACCTTCTTGGTCTTCTTTCCTGCAGTGGATAATGACGTACCAGGGAGGGGAACAGGAGCAATTGTTCTTCCTTGGTGGGTCAGTCCTTGCAGTGCTTGTTGACCTCTAAGAGTTTTTGATTTAAAAATACTCATTATATCAGGGAGCTATATTTGGGGGTAAAATATTTTTATTTCCTTCAGGTTCAATGAGTTGAAATCTAGAAGCTGCTTGTATCAAGGAAGAAAGTATTTGATAAGGCAGATATATGAAGAGAGATTAAGCCCTTTTAGAGAACCGGAATGAATGGTCTCAGGATTAGAGTTTTTCGAGAGCTGGTTTCAAGCTTTTAATGCGGGAAGGTTGGAGAAGGCTAGCTGCACGAGAGTGGAGGGCTCACCAGATCTCTCCGGCCAACCCTGGGGGCAGATGCCAGGTCCAAGCCTTCAGGACCAAGGAAGAATTGGTGAGGCTTATATGACTTTTAGGAACCACTATTTTAAAAAAGGCTTGACTTTTAAAAAATGGAATAGAAGGGCGGTAGAAAGGGGAAAGTTGGCTGGGAGGGGTCAAGGAGATGAATAGAGAGGTAAGGGAATCAGGAATCACTGAGGCTCAAGGTACCTTAGGTGAGTGGAGATGTTTCTTGACCCAGAGAACCCAAGGTGAAGGGCAAATAGTGCGGCAAGCAGGGATTCAGATGGCATGCCACAACTTATTAGCTGTGGGGTGTCTCTGACCCTCAGTGTCTCCCTGTGCAATGGTAGAGGGGAAATCCCTATATTGAAGAGTGATTGAGAGGATTAAATGAGACAAAGTGCCCAATGTAACAGGGATACTGCCTGGTACATAGTAGGGGTTTAATACATGATTTCCCTTTTTTGTCATGTCTGCACTTGGATCTGATTTTCTTTTCTTTCATTCTTTTTTTTTAAATTTGAGATGGAGTTTTGCTCTTATCTCCCAGGCTGGAGTGCAATGGCCTGATCTCAGCTCACTGCAACCTCTGCCTCCTGGGTTCAAGCGATTCTACCACCTCAGCCTTCCAAGTAGCTGGGATTATAGGCGCCTGCCACCATGCCTGGCTAATTTTTGTATTTTTAGCAGAGACAGGGTTTTACCATGTTGGTCAGGCTGGTCTCAAACTCCAACCTCAGGAGATCCACCCGCCTTTGTCTCCCAAAGTGCTGGGATTACAGGTGTGAGCCACTGCGCCCAGCCTGGATGTGATTTTCCAACTTTGTTTTTGATTTTATCTTCTTTGTTTAAAAAAAGTTATACCAGTAATGCAGACCCATTGTAACAAATTCAAACAATACAGATGTGTATGAAATAAAAATTGGGCATCCAATCTGCCTTCCCACTCATCTACCTCCAGATATATTAGTATTGACAGTTTTGGGTGGCTATTAAGGTCTGGTTTTGAAGAAAATACTTATTTATTTTATTTTATTTTATTTTTTGAGATGGAGTTTTGCTTTTGTCACCCAGGCTGGAGTGCAATGGCATGATCTTAGCTCACTGCAACCTCTACCTCCCAGGTTCAAGTGATTCTCCTGCCTCAGCTTTCTGAGTGGCTGGGATTATAGGCACCCACCACCACACCCAGGTAATTTTTGTATTTTTGTATTTTTAGTTTCACCATGTTGGCCAGGCTGTTCTTGAACTCCTGACCTTAGGTGATCCGCCCACCTTGACCTCTCAAAGTGCCAGGATTACAGGCATGAGCCACCGTGCCCAGCCTGAAAAATTTCTTAAAAGTTGCTTTTTTATCTAATGTTAAGGATTTTGCAGGTGTGTGTAAGGAATCACTACTTCAAGAGTAAGTTCTGTCTCAGTTTCTGAGCAACCAAGGGCAGGAAGTGTGTCTTGTACACCTTTATGTTCCTCCTCATCCCCATGCCTTGCATAGCACCTCGACTGCAAGAACACCTGCACAAGCATGTACTGAAACAAATGAAAAATGTGCAGGTGACATTTGAAGTGCCTTTAACAGGTAAAACTTTTCCAGGTTATTTTTGCTTTCTCTGAGAGATTAAGGCTGCATTATTCCAGAGAATCTGATGGGTGCCTTTGGGAACCGACATCTCACAATAATAAAGAATTTAGATCTGGGAGAAAGGTGTTTGATTGTGACTTTCAACTAGCTTTGAATAAAGCAGTTAATAGATGTGCCCTGGACAAGGGTGGTGGTTATGGAGTGTTCCCCAGAAAAAAAACAAACAAACAAAAAAACAGGTCAGGGCATATATTTTGCCATTTAAACCTGTGATTTGTACCACCGTGAACATTGTGCTATCCTTGCGTTGTTCAGAAGCGTTAGGACCTAAGGAAATAAAAAGATTAAAGCTAGTTTTACTAACAGATGCCTTCATACATTTCTGTTAACTATAGATTGAACAGAATTGGTTATTTTACTGTTCCTCTTGGGTATTTTTACTGGATCATTTAAGCCTGGGATATCAGCTCTAAGCCGTCTTCCCTGAAATCTGTACAACCCTCAGATAAAACACATGTATACACATAGGCACACACAACTATATTTTAGTTTTAAAAAAACATATTGTAGCTACTCACAGCAATGAATTGCTGTCAACTTGGAATGTATCTCATTTATTAAAACGAATAGAGCATTCTGAAGTGTAATCTCCCTAGCAAACAGAAATATAAAACCAAAATAAACAAGCCACCAAGTCGAAAACTCCTTGTCATAATTCCAAAGACCTGCAGAAAACCTCTTAAGAAGTCCCAATTTGTTTTTTGCAGATCTACAGAAACATGTTGGTTTTTTGGCATTGGCCGAGAATGAACATTTCCGAAACATGAAATTGAGGGTCTGGTGGGGTTGGGGATGTTTGCACCCACAGTCTGCCAAGCCCTTTTCTTCCGTCCAGAGTTTTCCAGGGTGAGGGACGGCCCCCAGCCACTCTCACTGCTACCCCAATGATACAGGCATCGTGGAGGTCACTTCTACTTCCACTGCTTTCATTCTGATCCCCGATTTTCTCTATTTACTCTTCTTGTGTTTGCTCCTTGGGGATGTCTTAGCTTTTTCATTAAGTGGATGGCCTTCCCCACATCTTTAACCAAGTGGTAGTTAGGACATTGGCATCTCACAGACCTGGCATTGCCTCTGGGCAAATCCCTCAATTCCTGTGAGTATTGGTGGGCTCTTCTGTGAAATGTGGGCACTTATGTCTATTTCACAGGTACTGTTGGGCACAGGGCCAGTGCTTGATAGTTGAGAACTATCCTGAGTAGCAGGAATAGGAAGAGTAACCATCAATATTGCCAGCTGGTGACATATTTCTTGCCCAGGAAGAGCAACGGCTGATCTCTTCAACACTTCTGAACGGCTATGCCAACCAAGCCCTGTTGAAGGTGAAGAGCCAGACTCTGCCCTCAGGGGGCTCACAGACTGATGGGGGAATCAGGAAGAATATTCAGCAGTTCTCAGTACCCTAAGGTTTAGAAATTGCTTCCTCACTAAAACTCTTTCTTTCAATAGTTATTTTTTAACCTATTGTCAAGGTCAGAGTTCTTAGAAACAATGAAAGGTTCTAGAAAACGTATTACTGGGCCAGGCAAGGTGGCTGACACCTGTTATCCCAATACTTTGAGAGGTCAAGTTGAGAAGGTCACTTGAGCCCAGGAGTTTGAGGCTGCAGTGAGCTGTGATGGCACCGCTGCACTCCAGCATGCATGACAGAGCAAGACCATGGCTCTTAAAAAAGAACAGAAAATGGATCACTAGATCACTAGAGTTTACTACTCCATGTGTCCAGGGGTTCCTAAAAGTTGTGAAAATGCGACCTTTATACTCATCATAGCTCACTCAGAGGGCAAAGATCATTTATTCATCCTACTCAATGTATCTAGAATTGTGAACGGGAAAACACTACTAAAATAAAATTTTGGAAGAAGTGTAATAAGCATTTAATGAAGTACTTTTATTTCATCATTTTTTAAATTACCCAACCCCAACCTTTCCCTCTCTCAATCTAACAGGGTAATGAAAAATTGGGGCAGTTGCGTTGAAGTGGAGAAAAGACAAAAGTAGTCCACTTCTGGGTAGTCACAGCGCCACCTTGTGGCATTCTCAATTGTCCTCACTAAGGACAGTCTGAGGCATATTAAATCCAGATTGACAGTTCTACAACTACAGGCATAAATAGTATGACTTCTTAGTTCTCAACTTAGTAAATATTAACTCCTCTGCGGGCCTGGTGGATCATGCCTGCAATCCCAGCACTTTGGGAGGCTGAGGCAGGAGGATCACTTGAGCCCGGGAGTCAAGACACCAGCCTGGCCAGCATAGTGAGACCCCATCTCTAAAACAAACAAACAAACAAAATTAGCCAGCCATGGAGCTATTACAACTATAGTCCTAGCTATTTGGGAGGTTAGGTGGGAGGATTGCTTGAGTCTAGGAGCTCAAGGCTGCAGTGAGCTAGGGTCACACCACTCACCATTGCACTCCAGCCTGGGTGGCAGACCAAGGCCTCATTTCTAAAATAAATAAACATGAACTCTTTATTTGTCATATTTTTCAATAACATTGTTTCCAGTTTTGTCTGTTTAATTTTTAATTTTATTTATTGTGGGTTTTCTTGTGTTTAGAAATAGCCATGTATTTTAATTTTTAATGTAGTTATATGTATTCATTTTTTTCCAGAAAAGAATGAGTTGAGGCTGGGCATGGCAGTTCATACCTATAATTTCAGCACTTTGGGAGGGCAAGGAGGGTGGATGGCTTGAGCCTAGGAGTTCACGACCAGTCTAGGCAACATGGGGAAACCCCATCTCTACTAAAAAAAAAAGAGTTGGATACTAATTAGTATTAAGTAACAGCCATTAGTTATTCAATGCATTGTCTCCTCAAACTTGATGTCTTTGTTCCTCCAGCCACCAGCCAAACCTACACAATTACTACTTTATCAACTACAGAAACTGCAACTGCTCTTCCTGAAGTAGCTACAACTAATGCCACTGAAACTGATTTGACTGAAACTGTTAACACAACAACTACACCTTCTTCCTCAACAGCTCTTTCATCTACTTCCCCCATAAGTAATACAGATAGTTCCTTCACAATTCCTACAGCTAATACTACAGGCAATGAGTCAACCACAAGTGCAAATTTACTAAGTACATCTGACATCATTTTTTCATCTACAAGTGATGTATTCACCACAATGGTCACTTCTAAAACACAAAGTAACAATGACGTGTCCCCCTCCACAAAAGACAATCAATCATCAGGGCCTTCCACTAGCACCGCTTCGTTGGAGACCAGCAACCTACACACTGCAGGTAAGGGTGATTCTCTCCCCAAGGAGGGACTATACCATTGTGGAGGAAGGGAGGTGGGTGTGTTCTGGTGGGGTAGGCAAATGGGTCTAAAGAGGCCCAAGGTTTCCTTGGATATGAACTGTGAGCTTGCAATCTGTGTCACGATATAGTGATGGCAGAGGCCCTAAAAGATTACCCTCAGTTTCCTTCTGTTCTGCTTTCCTTCCCTCCCATCCTACCTCAAGTTATTTGCTAGCTGTGAAGTTTTTTTGTTTGTTTGTTTGTTTTTTAATGAACTCAGGCTTTGTGAAAGGTATCTCTATAGCTTTCTTTTCCCTAGGGGATTTTTAGAAATAGTTTCGGCTTCT
Source organism: Cacajao melanocephalus (assembly GCA_963573385.1). Lineage (NCBI taxonomy): Eukaryota > Metazoa > Chordata > Mammalia > Primates > Pitheciidae > Cacajao > Cacajao melanocephalus. The sequence continues at coordinate 23,910 of CAUYLG010032629.1, read as the reverse complement.
CTGAGAAGGCCAGGTCCAAATAAGCATGGAATGTCCAGCACCACTGGTCTAGCTCTCTGGTCTACCTAAGGAAGAAGTCAGTTCTACTCTTAAGGTAATATGGTGGCTGATCGCAATGTGGAATTTGAGCTGAGTCATGGAATTTGAGCCTGAGGGATAGAAAGCCAAACAATAGCAGTGTCAAACAGTCCTAGGCATGACCAGGGCCATTGTCCAAAGGACAGATGCTTTGGGAACACTAAGAGATGACAAGTGACCTCGAGCAGAAGTTAATGAAACAGGAACTATTTGCTTTACTTCCCCAAGTTCAATCTGTAACAGAAACCAATCAAGTTTATCAGTAAAGCCTAAATGCCCTTGTGGGCCGTGTAGGGTCTCTGTTGTAACTCCTACACTACTATTTTAACATGAAAATAGCCATAGTTAACATGAACCTGGTTGTGTTCCAATAAAATTTTATTTACGAAAACAAAAGGTTGGTCAGATACGACTCATGAACCATCGTTTGCCAGCCCTGATCTAGAAGAGTCATCATACTTTAGAGCCTGTAGAATCTAGGTAAATCCTGTCATTCTCAGATGGGAAATCTGGGACCCAGTGAGGGCCATCACCCACCCAGGGTCAAAGAACAGGTGGATGTCTCCCTACCCTTAACTTCTGGTAGCTTCCTCAGTGTTCTTTAATAGATTTAAGAAATGGATGGTTAAGCAAGTAGAGCCCAGAGTCTGTATCTAAGACCTCGTTCCCCAGTCTTCTTTCATGCTTGGAGGAGCCACTCCGAAGGCGGGATCCAATGGGATGCAGCTTTCTTGGAATCAGGAAAGGGAGTTTTTTTTTGTTTTGTTTTGTTTTGTTTTTTTTTTGCAGACAATGATTTATTAGGCAGAGAGAGAAAGAGAGAGAGAGAGAGAGACAGCTCCCATGCTGCCGTGGGAGGGGAACCTGGAGGGGATATCCCGAAAGGGAGGTTTTCTAAACCATTTCTGCTTCGCCATTTCTGCTTCGCTGGGTGTTCCCTCAGAGTCAGGCCATCTCCCTGTGTTCTGGCCCTACCATGAACGAACTGTGGGGCATGAGGCAAGGCATTTCTCTCTTGGCTTCAACTTACTCGTCTGCAATAAGGCGGGACTGAACTAAAAAGCACCCAAATCTCTCCTGGCTGTAATGTCCTATGACTTCATCAGTTCTTGGCCACGAAACAAGCTGACGAGTCTGTCCTTCACTGCTGAAGAAAACGCACCGAGAGTTATTTGTCTGGTGTCTCCAGAAGGAGATACATTCAGTCTCTTCCCTAAGATTTCCCAAGTCATCCTTGCAAGGTGGCTGAGGCTTTTTTTTTTTTTTAAGAAGCCATTAATTTTACTTAGAAAACTGGTTCATACCTTGTCAGAAGGGTGACCCTTATTTTTGTTTATAAGATACTGAACTATGCCTCCTTTTATCCTAGTCTATTTTTTTCTCTTTAAAAAAATGTTAATGGAAGCCAGGCACAGTGGTTCATGCCTGTAATCCCAGCACTTTGGGAGGCTGAGGTGGGTGAATTGCTTGAGCTCAGGAGTTCAAGACCAGCCTGGGAAACATGGCAAAACCCCATCTCTACAAAAAAATACAAAAATTAACCAGGTGTGACAGCATGCGCCTGTCCCAGCTACTCAGAAGGCTGAAGTGGGAGGATCACTTGAGCCAGGAGGCAGAGGTTGCAGCCAGCCAATATCATGTCATTGTACTCCAGGCTGGACAACAGAGCAAGACCCTGTCTCAAAAAAATGTTAATGGAGTTTCTTTTTAGAGAAGTTTTAGACTCACAGCAAGATTTAGAGGAAGTACAGAGGTTTCCCATATACCCCCTGACCTGACACATGCATTATCAACATCCCCTACCAGAGCGGTGTTTTTATCACAATTGATAAACCTCCAGTGACACATCATTATCACTTACAGACCATAGTTTACATTAGAGATCACTCTTGGTGTTGTGCATTTTATGAATTTGCACTAATACATGCATAATGACATGTATCCCTTCTTATAGGATCACAACCCTAGGAATCCTTTGCACTTTTCATTCTTCCCTCTAACTCCTAACAACCACAGATTTTTTTACTGTCTCCATAGTTTTGCCTTTTCCAGAACATCATAGAGTTGGAAGCATACAGAATGTAGCCTTTCAAGAGTGGCTTCTTTTACATAGTAGTATGCATTTCCTCCCTGTCTTTTCATGACTTGATAGCTCATTTTTTAGTGCTGAATAATATATAATTGTCTAGATGTACCAGTTTGTTTATCCATTCACCTATTGAATGATATATTGGTTACTTCCAAGTTGTGGCACTCATGAAAAAAAGCTGATATTAACATGAATGTGCAGGTTTTTGTGTGGACATAAATTTCCCACACCTTTGGTTAAATACCAAGGAGAATGACTCTCAGATCTTCTCGTAAGAGTATGTTTAGTTTTGTAAGAAACCACTAAACTTTCTTGTCAAAGTGGCTGTGCCATTTTGCATTCCCACCAAGCAATGATGAGAATTCCTGTTACCCCATATTCTCACCAGCATTATTTTATTTTTTATTTTTTAACAAAAGTAAATTGGGCCCTTGATTCTGAAAAAAGCAGCTCAAACAGGGCAAAAGCATATGCAATAAAAAATAAATCTCCCTCTTATCCTAAACCCCTAGGACCCAGAGCCCCAGTTTCCTTCGTCAGAGGCAACTTCTGTGGCCAATTCCTTGAATCTCCCTCCTGAAATTATCTATGCAAATATAAGCATACATATTTGTTTGTATATATTCCTCACCTTCTTTTATTCACAAGACAGAGCATGTTATATACGTTGTACCTTACATACAGCTTTTAAAGAAATCAGTGTTTTCTACATATAGGTTTGTAAGACTCTCAAGACAGCTCTCAAGGTTATCAAACACATAAGCTGTTCTGAAATCACAGCTCAGAATCATTCCACTTGACAGAGATGAAGAAAACTGCCAGCCAAGATCATCATTGGATCACTGACCTAACTCTCCTCCTCAGATCTCATCCGTTCTCCGGAAAGAGAAAGATGCTGCACCCTGCCTGGTCCGTGAATCTCGGCCGGCAGTGTAGAGCCCATCACAGTGTTATTTTCACCATTTATTAAGTCACTCACTTTGAAAGCCAGAGGCTGGAGTGTCTTCTCACGGCCTCTTAGGATTTTCACTGAGTTAATCCACATTCTCTTCTTTACTATCCCCTTCCTGTTTTTATGGCTATGTCTCCTAGGTATGCTTACCAGAATATGACATCTAGTTTCTTTTCGGAGCATCTTGGCTGTTCCTCCCTATATGACAATTATTCATACCTTTCTAAAAACAAGACTTTATCTAGGATGTTTTAGGGAGACCTACCTAGTGTTAGGTATGGCTTCACAGTTCTGGAGGGACTTTGAGACCTGAAGATTCCTGACTCCTTGAAGTTAGAAGACTGCAGTCTCTCTTTCTCTGGGCAAGCCCTTATGTCCGCTAATCTCTGATCTTTACTACTGACAAGTATTATACTTGGCTATAGAATTTCAGCAACAAACTCTATAGAGACATAAGCAAGCAAACATTTGTTTTTAACTCTTCCAACAGTGTGCCAAGAAATGGAAAGGGCCCAGGAGGGAGGCATGAAGATGGAAAAAGACGTTTCCAGGTGTTATTTATTGTCATTTCTTTGGATTTCTAATCTCTTTCTACTCCATCTAAGGTCCCAGCAATCCTTGCCAAGATGATCCCTGTGCAGATAATTCGTTATGTGTTGGGCTGCATAATACACATTTTTGCCTGTGTTTAGAAGGGTATTACTACAACTCTTCTACATGTAAGAAAGGTGAGTTACAAGGGATGAGCCATGGCTGAGCTCTGTATCTCATACCAAAAGTGGAATCAAAAATTCAAAATGATGCAAAACAAGATTCCAGAATATGAGAGAGAAAGAAAATGTGGAGGCAGGCTGGGCATGGTGGCTCACACCTGTAATCCCAGCACTTTGGGAGGCCAAGGCGAGTGGATCATGAGGTCATAAGTTCAAGACCACCCTGGCCAAGATGGTGAAACACTATCTCTACTAAAAATACAAAAATTAGCTGGGTGTGGTGGCGGGCGCCTGTAATCCCAGCTACTCTGGAGGCTGAGGCAGAGAATTGCTTGAACCTGGGAGGCAGAGATTGCAGTAAGCCAAGATCATGCCACTGCACTACAGTCTGGGTGACAGAGCGAGACTCCGTCGCAAAAAAAAACAAAACAAAACAAAACAAAAAAACAATCAAGAACATGTGGAGGCAACAAAGGCCAACAAAGTAGAGAAAAATGCTGTTACTTGGGGACATTGAGGCAGAACAAGGTGAACTATCTAAGACCACACAGTCCGGCAACCCTAGGAGCCTGGTCTTCAGCTGTGTCACAGGATCCGTTTGCTCCATAGCATCAGATCCCCCTCCTAGAGACATGAGAGCCCTTCAACTCTAAAAATGGATTTCAGGAATACATTTCTACACCTATGGCATAATGATGTTTTGATTAGATCACCGGGGTGCAATGAAGGTCTGAGGCCTGAGTTCTGTTTTTTTTTTTTTTCTGTTTTATGAATGAGAAATATCTTCATTTTCCAGAACAGCCAAATCTATAAGAAATGAATGCACTGCATTGCCCACAGGGGTTAGGGATATACTGAAAGCTCCCCAAATGCTCATATTTTTAGCATTAATAATCTTCCCTCTGGGGATTTACTCTAAGTAAGTGACCCCAAATACAGAAGAACAGTTTGTGTGTGAAGGTGTTCATTGCAATCTTTTTATTTTCCTTTTAAATAATTAAAAGCACTAAGTCCAACAACAAAAAATGATTACATCAAGGAAGGGGACATGTACTTCATAGAATATTATGCAGCCTTTTAAAATGATGGTTATGAGACCAGGCACAGGAGCTCACACCTTAATCCCAGCACTTTGGGAGGCAAGGAAGGCAGGAGGATCACTTGAGGCCAGGAATGTGAAACTAGCCTAGTCAACATACTGAGACTCCCATTTCTACAAAAATTAAAAAATTGCCTGGGCATAGTGGCACATACCTGTAGTCTCAGCTAATCAGGAGGCTGAGGCAGGAGGATCCCTCAAGCCCAGGAGTTGGAGCCCGCAGTGAGCCAGTTGTGCCACTGCACTCCAGGCTGGGTGACAGAGCAAGACCCTGTCTCTCTCTCTCTCAAAATAAAAAAAAAAGAATGGCTATGAAGACTAGGCAACAATTTGGAAAATACTCATTACATAATAAGAAAAAAATAACTATGGCATAAACTTGGAATTACAACAATGTCAACTGTAAAGGGAAAGAAATATACCAAAATGAAAATAGTTGTGCTAGGTTGGGTGGGATTATGGGTAACTTTTAAAATATTTTCAGATTTCCTGTAGTGTCATTATACAATGTTGCAAATTCTAAAAAATAATCTATGTTTTAAAACAAAATGGAAATGACCCTCTTTGCATTAAATACTACAGAAAGATTCTGCTTAACTTTCAGGAAAGGTATTCCCTGGGACGATTTTAGTGAAAGTTTCAGAAACATTTAACTCAGAAGAGAAAAATTCCACGGCCTATCAAAACTTCCATAGTGAAATTACTAGCTTTGTAAGTATTTTCCAACTTTACTTTCTGTAAAGTATTCTTTGTTCTAACACTGAGTTGCTGAGTGTAGAGCTGGTCTTCAGGTGGTTCACGCTGGTACCATTGTACCGGTTGTTCAAACAGTAAAATGCACCCTTAATGATCAGTAAACAGCAGCTGTCCTGAGTGCCTCCACCAGTGCCACCCCTTCTTCATTGCCTGGGCCCCTTGGACCTCCCCATAGTCTTGCACCTGGAGGTGTGGCACCTGGCCGGGCATGGCAGACGGCTTGAGGAAGCTGGCTCCAGCCATACCATACCCATTGTGATATAAGCTATTAACACAGTTTTAAATGGACAGATAAAAAAATAAATTATTTCCACAGAATGAAAGAGAAAAAATTTTAAAATGTTGTTTGTCTTTTTTATATTCAAATTTGCATGAATTTTCATACTAGACTGGCTTTAAAAAAAATGTCTAGAAGAAGAATTACATCTGAATATCTGTTACCTATTTTTCCCATTTTGAAAAATGTTGGCATGAGCAATAGTTTCCTATCGTTTCAATTATTGTGATCGAGTGTACACATGTGAGTGAGCATGAAAGGAAAGGGTCTTTCCATTCTGCAGCTACAGATGTTAGCCCTGGAAGGTGTCGCAGAAAGTGTCCGGCCAATATAGCTCAAAGTTCAGTTTTAAAGGAAAAAATATTAGCCTTAAATATGTCTTAGAAGTCAAGGTGGAGGCTGGGTGTAGTGGCTCATGCCCGTAATCCTAGCACTTTGGGAGGCTGAGGTGGGCGCATTACTTGAGGTCAGGCATTTGAAACCAGCCTGGCCAATATGGTGAAACCCCATTGCTACTAGAAATACAAAAAAAAAAAAAATAGCCAGGCATGGTGGTGGGGATCTGTAACCCCAGCTACTTGGGAGGCTGAGGCAGGAGAATCACTTGAACCCAGGAGGCGGAGGTTGCAGTGAGCCAAGATTGTGCCACTACACTCCAGCCTGGGTGATAGAGTGAAACTCTGTCAAAAAAAAAAAAAAAAAAAAAGAAAAGAAAAAAGAAAAACAAGTAGCAGAGGTCGAGAGACTTTTTTTTAAGCTAAAGTCTATTCTGTGACAAGGTCTATGTCTCTCAATTTGAAATTGTGTCACTGTTAGAACTGGTAACATGGAAAACATGTATCATGGAAATGATTTTGCAGCAGGTGCAGAGAGAGCTAGTGCTTCTGACCACACAGCCAGCCAGTACATGGCAATGCTAGGATAGAATCTGTGGCTACTGTGTCACAGAGTTGCTCTGCCCCTTTGCCATGTCACCTCTGCCCCGTGGGCCAGCTGGCAGTGACTTGCCCTCTCATCTCGGATCTGCATTCAAATTTGCCAGCTTGTACTATTCAGTACATTGAAGACGGCAACATCAATGCAGTCCTACTTCCAGGGAAGAAGGGCTTCCTGTGGCTTTACTGAGCAATGGTCACTTAGCACTACATTCCCCAAACTTGTTTTTGAGTGTGAGTGTCACAAAAGCCCCCTCCAGTTACAGGCCTTATGCCCTGGTCTCAGAGATTAGATTTAAGACTTGATCTCAGTCAGGACTTGATGTTCCTGGGGGAACCAGTGAGGGGATGAATCATTCATAGAGTTTCTGAGAGATTTGTAATCCTAAAGGGATCCACCAAAACTCGCTTGCAACCACTTGAATTAGAAAAATAGAGACAACTTACTTTCTTCTAGGGCCTCTTAGCAGCTTATGTGGGGGCGGTCCTGGCTCAGGTCATAAGAAGTCTCCTGGGGTCCATTTTCTACCCAGCTGGATCCTGTTAAAAGCCAGATAGAGTATCATTTTTTTCTGCCCCATTTGATTTGTAGAAAATGTTTTAAAATTTTTGCTTTTTACTCGTTACTAAATCTGTTCTCCTCCACAGTTTGAAAATGTATTTGGCACATCTGTTTATGGACAGACTGTAATTCTTGCTGTAAGGTAAGTTCGTTATGGACTGCTGGGGTACTTTGGAGGCAGATGTGTGTCAGTCTAACTTCTGAGCTTCTCTTGAGGTCTGCATGTAACCTTAAGGCCCTCTGTGGCAAGTCACAAGTTAAGAGGAGAGGGTCAGTCTCAGTCTGAGCACGGCAAAGGGGACGGTGTGCCTTGGCCCTGCCTCTGACGTCACACCAACTCTGGGCAGCTTGTGGCCTGGGAGGGGCAAGATTCTGTCTGTGATTGGCTGTGCAGCAACTTGAGCACATGGTTCAGGACATCATCTGGATCTCTTTGTTTGGCTTGATCCTATGGCTGCAAACCATACCTAGTCAATCCCTGGAGTGTGCATTCCAGCAGGCCAGGAGCAGATTGAATGGCCCATGATCGTCTCTTCCTCATATGGCAAGTGTGATGGGGACAAGAACACCCAAATCACACACCTGGCTACAGAAGAGTCAGTGGTAAGCTCTTTCTGCAGTGAGAACGATCACTTATCGAGCACTTCAATATGCAATGGCAAGTGCTGGGCGCTATTTAGGGACATAGAGAGGCAAAAAGCAATTCCATCTCAGCCTCCTCTGAAGCACATTAACACACACATACTCAGGTTGAGAAAAGAATGCTGTAAGACAAACGGAGTTAAGAAAAGCAGCCCTCATGTAGCAATGCACTATTTACATCTTAAGTCTTACTATTTGTATTTATCCCTGTAGGCCACATCAAATTCTTTGTGGAGGCCAGGTATGGTGGCTCACACCTGTAATTCTAGAGCTTTGGGAGGCTGAAATGGGAGGATCACTTGAGGCCAGGAGTTCAAGACCAGCCTGAGCAACATAGTGACACTACATCTCTACAAAAAAAAATCTTTAAAAAATCTTTGTGGAATAAGATAGAGAGAGAGTGTGTGTGTATATGTATATAAAATTTCAGAGCGGCCTTTTAAAAGTGATGGGTTTCTAGCTTGGTCTTGAATGAGAGGCAAGTCTGGTTGGCAGTGAAGAAGCACAGTTTGCCTGGTGGAAGGCTGGCAGTAAGCAGACAGGCTGGGCCCAAACGCAGAGGCTCGAAAGCTGGAGGTGTACAGCAGACAGCTGCCGGAGGGCTATGAATTGTTTTTGGGGATTAGGTTTGGTTTAGTGGACAACAACTAGTTCATGTGTAGGGGATGCCTGGATACAAACAGGAACGGTGAGGTTGGAATGGAGTCAGCCAAACCTGTGCTTGAATCCTGGCCTTGGCGCTTCCTCCCTGAGTGATCAGGCAGGTGTTCTCACTTCTCAACGTTTGTCACTGCCTCGGTATAATTGGGATAATCTGATCAACTTCCCTGGAGCCTTGTGAGGAGCAACTGAGATCACGTTAGGAAGATCCCCTATATGCGGTGCCTGGCACATAATTGATTTCGACACCATTCCATTTCCTTTCTAGAATATGGGACCTGCAGTGTGATGGAGAGCTGGTCCCACAGGGTCATTTGGGGGATCCCCAAAACTGTGGCACTCCTTTGATTCTTAAGGAGTTACTAAAAGGGACCCAAGGGTGTTTGGAGGCAAACCTTCACCTGTGAGCTCAGAGGCATGGAGAGAACTACTTCCCCCACCTCAGGGGCCTTTGCAGGGCAGATACAACTGGGGCTCACCTAGAAAGGCATTTCTTAGGCTCCAGCCCAAAATTCTCTCTCCCCTCTGACTCCCCAAGCTCTTTCCTACTGTAGCAATGTTGGAATTGGAAGGATCCTCAGAATTTCTCTCTTTAAAACCTCTCTTTGGACAGAGGGAGAAACTCAGGCCCAGAGAAGCTGACTGGTCTTGGGCCACAAATGGACAGTTAGTGGCAGGCTTGGGTCTGGACCTCATGTCTTAACTCCAAGCCTAGTGCCCTAGTAATTTATACTCAAGTGCACAGTGGCTCCAATGTTCTCTTTAACTGTTTCACAGGTGTAACGTCTTGCCTCCTCAATTAGAATTTAACTAGTAGGTTCTTTAAATGAAGAAATTACGGATGGCATTTGCTTTCCTAGCCCCAGTGCAAAGCTATGCCATATATTTCAACCAATATAGAATAATTTTTATCAAGTATATCTGCCTCACTGCCCTTTACATTCCACTGCCACCCACCCTCCCTACACCAAATCCCATCATGAATGAATTATGGTAGAAAATATTAAATTATTGGGCTGGGCACCGTGGCTCATGCCTGTAATCCCAGCACTTTGGAAGGCCAAGGCAGGTGGATCACCAGGTCAAGAGTTCAAGACCAGCCTGGCCAAAATAGTGAAACCCTGTCTCTACTAAAAACACAAAAATTAGCCAAGCGCAGTGGCGGGTACCTATAATCCCAGCTACTCAGGAAGCTGAGGCACGAGAATCACTGGAACCCAGGAGGTGGAGGTTACAGTGAGCCGAGATTGCACCACTGCACTGTAGCCTGGGCAACAGAGCAAGACTCTGTCTCAAATATATATATATATATATAAAATTACAATGCTGAAGCCCATTTCATTTTTTGGACTCCCTTTTGTGCCTAAAAATGGAATTTGTTTCATGTTTTGGATTTTCTTGATTGTTCTGAGGACCCAAGATGGCTGCAAACATTTCCTAAGGAGGTTGGCTATATTTTTAGGCTTCTGCATTTATTTGAGAGTCAAAATGAAACATTAGCTGGGCAGGGTGGGGCATGCCTATGGTCCCAGCTACTCGGGAGACTGAGGTGGCAGGATCACCTGAGTCCAGGAGGTCAAGGCTGCAGTAAGCATTCCACCACCTCACTCCAGCCTGGTGACAGAGCAAGACCCTGTCTCAAAAAAAAAAAACATTTAGACAGCAAAATATATCCTGAGGCTTAAAAGCACAGAGCCACACATGAGATAATGAAGAAGTTTTTAAAAGTCCTTTTCCCCGTCTCAGTGATTATATCACCTGATTCTTTCTGGACAACGAAATAATTGAACTTGGCACAGCTGTGCTTAGGGCTCTGAACTGCCGTGCTGACGAGAGAGAGAAAGAGAGAGAGAGAGAGAGACACAGAAAGAGACAGAGACAGAGACAGAGAGAGACAATGTCTTACTGATGGCAGGCACTTCATATTGCCCGTAGGATCTGGTAGTACATGCTCATGTTTCCAGCAGCCCCAGCCCTCTTTGTGTCAGTTCTCCTTTAGGTCGTGTGTGTCCAGGCCCAATCATATTCCCACTTTGAAGCTGCCTACTGACTTCCTGGTCCTTTCTGGGAGTGATCCAGGCTCTCTATGGCTGGTTACTGCTTTCTCCCTGCACAGGGAAGGACACGGGCCCCTCTGTCTCTCTCAAAGAACCAGTCTGAGATTTAACAGCTCAGTGAGACCTACTCTTGCTGTCCTGGAGAAAGTGACAATTTCCCATTTCAGATGCTACTTGTTCTAATTCTGGTTAGCTCCAGGCTCCTAGATCCTTAAAATGATTATTCGCAATTTTTCAAAAAATCATTAGCCACAATTTTCCTAGGTTTTCTCCAACAGAACACTGTTTTCATCATAGGTTGCCTCTGAATACACATCAGAGATCTCCAAGCCTATACATTGCCGTCTTTTGGCAGCCCTCAGCCTCCATATGTGGGCCCCAGTTGTAGGGACAGGACAGCAGGTCAGGACGAGGGCCAAGAGATTCAGGAGTCTGGGAGGTAAGAAGACTTATTTGTTGATTCTTCAGTTCAATTCTTTAATGACAGATTTATTTCATTTTTAGCAGACCTCTGTCAGCAAGATCTGAAATGCGTGCTGGTGACAAGGTTGTTAATGTAACAATAGTAACAATTTTGGCAGAAACCACAAATGAAAATGAGATGGCTGTGACTGATATAATTGATAAGGCAATTGGAAATAACTCAGGAAACATTCAAAAGTATAATTGTAAGTATTGTATAATTTTATTCAAAGTTTTTTGTAAACTTTTTCATTCTGTGAGAAAAGGGGCCAAGAGCTCCATTATTGAACTGACAAATGTCTCCAAATTTCCTTTTAACCAATTCTTCTTCCCTTTTCCTGCTCACTTGCCATTTGCTTCTTTCCAACCATCTCCCAAGTCATCAAACTGACCAGGGTGTTCCTCTCTACGAAGGTATAAATGACCAGACAAATCACTGCTGGCTAGGGAAAGAAAAAGGAGAAACAAGAGGGCTTTGTACTGGTTAGAGCTTTACAAATGATTACATAAAGTTTTATCCATGGCTGGGCACAGTGGCTCACTCCTATAACCCCAGCACTTTGGAAGGCTAAGATGGGCGGATTCTTTGATCAGAGGAGTTTGAGACCAGCCTGGGCAACATGACAAAACCCTGTGTCTACAAAAAATACAAAAAATTAGCCAGGTGTAGTGGTGCAGGTCTGTGGTCTCAGTTACTTGGGAGGCTGAGTTGGGAGCATTGCTTGGGTCCAGGAGGTTGAGACTGCAGTGAGCTGAGATTACGACACCATACTGCAGCCTAGGTGATAGAGCAAGACCAAGCTTTACCTGTACTATTTTCCGCTTTAGACTGACACACAAGCCCACCATGTAGCTGTGGCAATTTGCATTTGCTGTGTTACAACGGTAGTGGCCTAAAACAACCACCATTTACTTATTGCAACCCTAGAATTCTATGGGTCTGAATTTGGGCTGGGCTCAACTGGATAGTCTGCTGATCTGGGCCAGGCTTAATTGATCTCTGCTGGGCTCACTTAAGTATCTGCCATTAGCTGCTGGGTCAGCTAAATTGTTTGTCTCTGCTCCACATGGTCTCTTATCCTTACCAGACCCATCCAGAGGATTTCGAGAGCAGCAAGAGGACTTCCTGGTCCTTTCTGGGAGTGATCCAGGCTCTCTATGGCTGGTTACTGCATTCCCCATGCACAGGGAGGGACACAGGCCCCTCTGTCTCACTCAGAGAACCAGTCTGAGATTTAACAGCTCAGGGAGACCTACTCTTGCTGTCCTATAGAAAGTGACAGTTTCCCATTTCAGGTTTCCCCTTACTTGTTCTAATTCTGGTTAGCTCCAGGCTCCTAGATTCAATGCACAAGTGTTTCTCAAGTCTCTGCTTACATCACAGTTATAACTGTCCAGTTGGCTAAAGCAATTCACATGACCAAGCACAGCGTGGAAGGGCCCTGTAAAAGGGGTACAGAAAGGTGTGAATAAATTGATGTCATGTCTGCAGTCAACGCACCACAGCAGTCACCAGAAGTTCCTCACCCCAGGAGCAACCCGTTGGGGCCAGTCCCAGGAAGGGGTGTTTACAGCTGGTTCTCAGTCCTGGCTGCCAAATCCAGAATCCTCTGTTGAGCCACAACTTATTTGACTTTTCTATAGCATTTGACACCAGTATCCTTCCCTTCTTGATATTACCTTCTTCCTGGGCCCCCATCTACCATTCTCCTAATCACCTTCCTGCCCCCCTCACCCTTCTTTTTGCTCCTTCTAAGAATCCTTTCTTCATCTCTTAAATGTTTCCTTTTTTTCTTTCTCTTTTTTTTGAAGACAGGGTCTCATGCTGTTGCCCAGGCTGGAGTACAGTGGGGTGATCTCGGCTCACCACAAACTCCAACTCTCAGGTTCAAGCAATTCTCTTGCCTCAGCCTCCCGAGTAGTTGGATTTATAGGCTTGCACTACCATGCCCGGCTAATTTTTGTATTTTTAGTAGAGACAGTTTTTGCCATTTTGGCCGGGCTGGTCTTGACATCCTGATCTCAGGTGATCTGCTCACCTTGGCCTCCCAAAGTGCTGGGATTACAGGTGTGAGCCACCATGCCTGGCGGGAAAATACTTTTTCCTGTTCTCCAGCTTCAGTGTCACAAATAAATTGTTTTCTCTGTCCCAAATTGAAGAATCTCTTGCTCTAGGCTTTTAATTAGAGGTATTTGCATGTGGCAGGAAGATGAAAGAGGCTTAGTTACAGTTTGGGAGGTTTAGTAGAGAGGAGCCGTATGACTCTACCCACTCCTATTCTTTCCCCCTAATCCATTCTCAGGTTCATCTCCCCCCATGCCGCCCTGCCCCCCGTCCCCCAGTGATGGAGTCTTGCTGTCACCCAGAGCTGGAGTGCAATGCTGTGATCTTGGCTCACTGCAACCTCTGCCTCCTGAGTTCAAGCAATTCTCCTGCCTCAGCCTCCTGAGTAGCTGGGACTACAGGCACACACCACCATGCCTGGCTAATTTTTGTATTTTTAGTAGAGACGGGATTTCACCATGTTGGCCAGGCTCGTCTCAAACTCCTGACTTGTGATCCACCCTCCTTGGCCTCCCAAAGTGCTAAGATTACAGGAGTGAGCAACGACGCCCAGCCCAGACTCATCTTTTAACCCTAATGCCTTCCAATCCATTTTTATTTCTTTATTTATTTTTATTTATATTTTGAGACAAGGTCTCACTGTTGCTCAGGCTGAAGTGCAGTGGAGTGATCATGGCTCACTGTAACCTTGAACTTCTGGGCTCAAGTGATCCTCCCACTCCAGCCTCCTGAGTAGCTGGGACTACAGAACTTGCCACCATGCCCGGCTAACTTTTAAATTTTTTGTAGAGAAGGGGTTTCACTGTGTTGCCCAGGCTGGTCTTGAACCCCTCGGCTCCAACGATCCTCCTGCCTAGGCCTTCTAAAGTGCTGGGATTACAGTGAGCCACTGCACCTGGCTCCAAAACTTATTAAAAGGCAAAGTATAACAGCAACTGGGTGGGGTAATTTTCACAAATTACCTTATCCATATTGTTACGCTAACTATTTTTAAAAATTATTTGTGCTTCTCAGTGATCCTTCGGTGTGATTATTACGGTTGTAAAGAGGCCGCGAATGAATGTATCAATAGTTTAGCATGTGAATGCAAATCTGACCTGCTAAGGCCTAACCCACAGAGCCCTTTCTGTGTTGGTAAGTGTTTCACCTGCTTCTAAATGTTCTTCACAACTCCCACTTTCTCTCCTTTTGCAACACACAAAATTCACTGCTTAAGTTTCCACATTCATTTCAGAGTCCAAGTGATACGACTTCTGACTTTAGACATATGGACCAAGGCTGGGACCTTGGCTAGCCCGGGTCAGCTTCACAGGGGACACTTCAATAAGCATCTGGTTTTACCTAGAAAAAGCAATGTGAAAAACACTGTCATGTTGTCACATGTGACTTTGGGGTTAAAGAGATTGTTTCTGAAAATTACCAAGAAATCATTCTGTGTTAAAGCTTCCAGTCTAAAGTGTCCTGATACCTGCAACGCAGAGCACAAGCAATGCTTAGTAAAGCAGACCGGCGCAGACCCTGAGTGTGTGTGCATGCCTGGCTACGAGGAAGATGCTAATGGGAACTGCCAGAAGTAAGAAAAGTCACTTTGTGTTTGTCTCGCCATAGCTGGAGCTAGGCAAAGAAGATAGGCCTTGCAAGATGCATACAGGTGTTGAGTCAGGAAGTTGGTAAGCTGGCATAGGTTTGTAGAGACAGAGCATCATCATCATCATCATCATCATCATCATCATCATCGTTTTCGAGCATTCTGTATGCTTCAGGAAACACACTAGGTAATACCTATCGCATAGCAACAACGTCAGGAATGTCTTAGTTTCCCATTTTCAGGTGAGGAAACTGAAACTGAAAGGAAATATCCCCCAGCTCACAGGACAGCAAATAAATGGCAGAGCCATGTGGCACCGCAGCCTGAGAGGGTTCCGCTCCCCTCCGTGCCTTTTGGGTTCAACTTTGCCTGAACTGCAGAATCCTCCTGGAGCGTGGAAGATGGAGTGTTCAGTCAGTAGCAAATGAGCCTACATGGGGTTGCATACCTCCCTTAGCCTTCCAGAACCCCGTGGAAGGTGCTCTGGAAGAATGAGGGTGTAAGGAAGACAAAAGAGGAAAGGAAGCAAGGGAGGACAGAATGAAAGGAAGGTGGAAAGGAAGAAGTGGAGACTGGGGTGGCAACTCTGACATGCTCCCCACAGGGGCTCTTTAACACTGTTTCCTGTCACTCACTGTATTTCAGGTGTGCATTTGGCTACAGCGGACTCGACTGTGAGGACAGTGAGTATGAAAGTCTTGCTATTGGCCGGGCGTGGTGGCTCATGCCTGTAATCCTAGCACTTTGGGAGGCCAAGGTGGGTGGATCACCTGAGGTCGGGAGTTCAAGACCAGCCTGGCCATCATGGTGAAACCCCATCTTTATAAAAAAATTTTTTTAAAAAAGGAAAAATAAAGTCTTGCTATTATAAACAAGTTATTAAGCATCTGAGAAATCAATAGTGACCACATTCTGCATCCTGCCCAGTCCTTCAAAATCTCTGTCCTGTTTCATAAAGAGAGAAACTTTCTGTCTCCACTTGGTCTTCTGGGTCCTGCCATGCCATTCCCACCCTTAGGTTATGGACAGCAGCCCCTCTGCCATAGAAAATAACAGAATTCAGCCCAGGAGTGGGATGGTGCCTCTGGACTTGCTTGAGACAAGAGGAGTCTTAGCATTACGTTGATTTCCTACATTAACTTACATATGTATTATCTGCTGCTACTAGAGATAAAAGATCAGTACATTCCAAAAATTCTGGTGGTTGTGAAGAGCAGACCTAGAAACCAGACGTTTAAATACTCAAATCCTTTTGTCTCAGAGCTATTTACTGGTTTGATATTTTGCTGCAAATTCAAATTCTGTTCCCTCCCATGCCCCACCCCCACCAGATTAAGAAATACTAACTTTAGATTTTCAATGATTTTATATTTTAAAATTTACATAATGAACTAAAGATCAGTGATCCAAGATGAAGGAAATATTACTGTCAGCCTTCCTGCCAGCCATGAAGTTAGTGATGGGTGACATTCTCCATTTCTACTGTATTTTATTGCATGGAATAATTTGCCAAGTCTTCCTTTGGAGTTTTCAGTTTCCACACCTACAAAATGAGAGGTTTGGACCAGACAAACTTTGAGGTCTTTCCCAGACTTGCTAGTCTCTGTCCCCATGAATCCATGTTAAAGGCAGCATTTGTGGAAGTTACATAGAAGGAAGAGACAAAGAGGTCTAGAGCAGCATTGCCCAGTAGAAATATTATGTGAGCTACACATTTTATTTGAAATTTTAGAAATTTCAAGTAAATTGCTAAAAGTAAAAAGATGACATTGATTTTAAGAACATATTTTATTTAACCCATATATCCAAAATATTATTTCAACATGGAATCAGTAAAAAGAAAGATTAACCAATTATTTCACTTTTTTTTCACACAAAGCGTTTGCAGTCTGGTGTGTCTGTTACATTGTGTCTCATAGCCACAGTCACGTGTCAATAGTGCCAGCCAAGGCAGAGTTAGGAGAAGAGAATGAGCGATCATGAATGTCTAGACTCTTCCCTCATTGATATTATCAAGCCATTAGCTGGCTCCTCTAGCAGTGACATTTAACTCCAACCTAATTTCCTTAGCTTATCAGTAAGGCGAGGTTGGAGGGCAGGCAAAGGCAGCAGAGGTAAGGAGGGAGGTGTGGCCTTCGGTTGAGACCCCACTCCCCACCAAGCCCACAAAGATCCTGTCACCATCGGCCTCCTTTGTATTTACAATCTTTTGGCTGGCAAGGCTGCCCTTTCCAATTGCTTGCCGAAGACACAGTTTAGGGGGTGTGAGGAGGGGATGCTAAAGGAAATAGGCCACTTACCCAACCTAGCCTGGAGTGTTAGACACCAGAGCCTGACGGTCCTCACAGCTAGGAGTCCCCAGGATCACACATACCTATGCAGTAGAGTGTTAGAGGTCAGCTTGTTGGGGGCTGTTCTTATTTTCTTTTCCCTTTCAGATTTTCAGCTGATCCTCACTATTGTGGGCACCATCGCTGGCATTGTCATTCTCAGCATGATAATTGCATTGATCTTCACAGCAAGGTATGGGAAGAAAGTGTCCTTTTTTAAATTTAATTTTTTTAAAAAAACAGCGGGGTCTCACTATGTGGCTCAGGTTGGTCTCAAACTCCTGAACTCAAGCAATCCTCCCATCTTGGCTTCCAAAAGTGCTGGGATTACAGGCATGAGCCACCACATCCACCAGAAGGGGCCTTTTCCTCGGACACAGCACCACCAGCATGATACTCTCTAGTTTCCAACACTCCTCTCCTGGGCAAGAGAAGGGGGATAAGGGAAGGACTTTCTAATACCACTGACCTTTTCCTTACCTTAATTTTCTTCTTTTTATATAAGCTATGCATGATCATGGAAGAAAATTAAGAAAATAGAGAAGTGGGTAGAGGACAAAATCTAAAAATCACTCACAAAACCCGCCACCTTGAGACAACATTTTGAGCTATAACTTTCCAGATTTATTTCTATCTTTTAAAATATTATTATATATGTAATTTTGTATCTTTTGTGTTTTCTAAATTTTAGGTTGAGGTTTTTTTTTGGTTTAACACCGTAAGATGACATCACAACCATTTCCTTTTGTCATTAAAAACTTTGTTAATGTAATAGTATTTAACTCCACTGAAGTTGTCAAATACAATTCTCATCAGATCACTTCCCTGTACAGGCCTCTGCTACAGCTGGTCTAAAATTAACCTCAACTTAACCCCCTGGGTTTTTAAAAACTTTTTAAAGGAAAGGTTGTCTCAGCCAGGCATGGTGGTGGCACTCCTATAATCCCAGCTACTCAGGAGGCTGAGGCAGGAGAGAACCCCTTGAACCCAGGAGGTGGAGTTGCAGTGAGCCAAGATCATGCCACTGCACTCCAGCCTGGATGACAGAGCGAAACCCTAACACACACACACACACACACACACACACACACACACACACACAGAGGTTATCTCTGCATGAGTATTTCTTAGTTTGGTGCCTTAAGGTCCCTTCTCTTAAGGAAGGGGCAGTAGAATTCATTCATTCAACAATATTTAGGTAGACTAAATGTCCCCCCATTAACAGGGAAGCAAATGCTGTGATCTCTTTTCCATTCTAAATGTGCCAAGTGGGGATCCACTTTGATTTTTCTTAAAGCTCCTTTTTTCTAACATTTAGTTCATATCTTATATTTTGGCAGAATAGGTATTTTTCCACTATAATGTGAGAGATAGATTGTAGGTTCTTAAAATATTTTGTTGTTGTTTTTTTCTTTTTCTTTTCTTTTCTTTTTTTTTTTTTTTTTTGAGACAGAGTCTTGCTCTGTCACCTAGGCTAGAGTGCAGTAGCATGATCTTGGCTCACTGCAACCTCCACCTGCTAGGTTCAGGCGATTCTCCCACATCAGCCTCCCAAGTAGCTGGGACTAGAGGCACGTGCTACTGTGCCCGACTAATTTTTGTATTTTTAATGGAAATGAGGTTTTACCATGTTGGCCAGGCTGGTCTTGAACTCCTGGCCTCAAGTGATCTATCTGCTTCGGCCTCCCAAAGTGCTGGGATTACAGGCATGAGCCACCGTGCCCAGCCTCCTTTCAAGTCTTTGAACTTGTTTTACTCATTTTACCCACTGAGGTGATTCTTAGATGTTGACTTTGCTTGAATGAAATACTGTATCACAAATCATTTTCCCTCTTTGACCTCTATTTTCATTTCTAGGAATAATTCAAAAGCACACTTAAGAATAACAATATGATAAGCAAAATATGAATGAGGCCAGTGGAATTAGATGGTTATGTTGGATCAGCGTTGAAGTCCAGGTTTTGTAGTTACACAGAGCTCATGACCTTAAATTTAAGGAACCTACACTGAATAAAATAATGAAATGTTTTATTTTATTAGTAGTAGGTCATCAAGTCTGCAACATTTTTTTTTTTTTTTTTTGAGATGGAGTTTCACTCTTGTTGCCCAGGCTAGAGTGCGATGGCACGATCTCAGCTCACTGCAACCTCCGCCTCCCAGGTTCAAGCCATTCTGCTGCCTCAGCCTCCCAAGTAGCTGGGATTACAGACATGCGCCACCATGCCTGGCTAATTTTGTATTTTTAGTAGAGACAGGGTTTCTCCGTGTTGGTCAGGCTGGTCTCGAACTCCCAACCTCAGGTGATCCACCCGCCTCAGCCTCTGAAAGTGCTTGGATTACAGGCGTGAGCCACTGTGCCCGGCCACAACTTATTCTTTTATAAAAAACTGTTAGTGTTCTTTGGTTATGTAACTTATTCTTAATTGGATCAGAAATGTTAACAATTGGGGAATCTGGGTGATGAGGCGTGTGAGAGAGAATACTGTAATATATATATATTTTGTAACTTACAAATAAATGTAAAATTAGTTCGAAATTTAAAAGTATTTTTAAAAAGAACATTAACATTTACCTCAAGGAACTTTCTGCTATTGTCAAATTCTAATTCCTCTTACTGATTACAGATCAAATAACAAAAAGAAGGATATTGAAGCAGAGAACTTGATTGAGGAAGACTTTCAAAATCTAAGACTGCAGTCGACAGGCTTCAGCAATCTTGGAGCAGAAGGGAACATCTTTCCTAAGGTCAGGATAGCCTCCAAAGACAGCCATGGGCACAATCCCTATGCCAGCCACAGCAACGTGCCCCGCCCTGACTATTAGGTGAGTCAGTGTACTTTCCCTTCTTCTTTTGGGAGTGAATGTACCAGGGCAGAGCAGAGACCTGGTTGTTGGATCTTCAGTCCTTGGCTGCCCCGCAGCCTTTCTTTTTCTTTTCCTTAATTGAAAGAGAGAGATCAAAACGGAAGCTTCCTGCTGTTGGAAGTAGCCGCCACTTGGTCCCTAACTCTGAGCATCTGTGTGACTTTAGACACATCACTTAATTTCCCTGGCCTTCTATTTTCTGATCTGTAAAAAGGGCAGGTTAATTTAGATACCCCTAAGGTCACTTTAGATTACCAACTTCCGTGGATATGTCTCCAGAGAGGATGATGATGCTTCTCAGGCTGTTTAAAGGCCTAGGTCCTCAGCCAGGACCAGGAAGGACATCGGATGTAAACATAGTTCTATGGGATCCTTTTCACCAGACCATGTGAAGGCAATGCTCTCCTTCCCTCCTACTTGATCTCAAGGCTGCTCAATCTATTTCTTTTTTAGTTCTATTTGTTGTTATTGTTATTGTTGTTGTTTTGAGACAGGGTCTCACTCTGTCACCCAGACTTGAGTGCAGTGGTACAATCCCTGCTCATTGCAGCCTCAACCTCCTGCGCTCAAGCGATCCTCCCACCTCAGCCTCCCAAGTAGCTGGGACTATGGCCACATACTACCATGCCCAGCTAATTTTGGTACTTTTTGTAGAGACAGCGGTGTCTGCCATGTTGCCCAGGCTGGTCTCAAATTCCTGAGCTCAAGTGATCCTCCTGCCTCGTCCTCCCAAAGTGCTGGGATTACAGGCATGAGTCACTGCACTGGACCTCAGTCCATTTCCAGAGATAAAATGGAACTTGGCTTATTGGCTAATCCCCATAATCCTAGCACTTTGGGAGACTGAGGCAGGAGAATCGCTTGAGCCCAAGAGTGCAAGACCAGCCTGGGCAAGTAAGGAGAACCCATCTCTACCAAAAAAAAAAAAAAAAAAAAATATATATATATATATATATATATATATATATATATATATAGCTTTTTTTAAAAAAGGAGATAAGGCTAGTTAGGCTGGCAATACTATATTTCTCTAGGGAGGACTTCCAAGGACAATAGCTTGTACCCACTGGGTTTGTATTGGATAATCATAGCTGGCACTGCTTAGTGTGATTGAATGAAATGTTGAAAGGAGGAAGCCTGTGAGAGACTTTTGGAAGAAGAATGACAGGCTGAGATGGAAAGAAGGAAGATGGTGAAGGAAGAAGAGAAAGGGGGCTGGGGAAGAGATGGGGAATGGAACAGATGCGAGGAGAGAAATGATAGAGAGAATACAGGAGAAAGCTGAAGAAGACAAATACCATTAATAAAAGTAATGTTAATAATTTACAGGTCTAAATGATCGCATATGTTTCTGTTAAGAGTATTTTCTAAGAGTATTATCTCTCCCTCTCTCTGTCTAGAATCATTAAAATGTGGAACCCACCATGGCCCCCCACCCACTGTACAAGCTATTTATTCTGAGTGTTTAGAAAGACTGTTGGAGAAGTAAGCACCAGTAAAGATCTGGCCTGCAGGGTTTTTCTTCCACCTGACATCTGCCAGCCTCTCTGAATGGAAGTTGTGAATGTTTGCAATGAATACAGCTCACTTGCTAAATAAGAGACGGTGACATTATATGTAGTAGATGCTATTAGCATTTGTCAGATAGGTGGTTTTCTTCAAACAGTATGGAGTACTGAGACCATGGTTAGGGTTGTTTTTTAAAGTTTTTTCCTGGTAGGGGAACAAGAACCGTCTCCTATCTGGTAGAAAGCTCCCCAGCATTGCTTACTCCTGGGTGAGCATTGCTGTTGAGTTAAGTGACTTAATTCCCCTGGGAGACATCGCAACAACTTGGAGGTCCGATGGGATGAGAAGAGATACCTACCATCTTTTAAGGGTCACAGCTAACTCTTTGACAAGTCAGAATAGGGATACTGCTTCCATCCCTCCAATGGAGGGATTTTGGCAACCTTGGAACTGCCCGGAGCTTGCAACCTAGCCTCACCCAAGAAGACAGGAAAGAGATATATCTCTCAGCTTTTTCAGGAGGTGTGATTGGGAATTCAGGAACTTTTTGATGCTAATTAGAAGGCCTGGACTAGAAATGTCCACTACGAGGTACATTCTAAAGTTTTCGAAACACTAGGGGACAGAGAGGACAGAGAGAAAAAAAACATGACCTTGTAGAAGGAAGAGAGGGAAAGGAAACTGGGCTGGGAGGTGAATTAGAGAGGAGGCACCTGGGATCCACCTTCTCCCTATGGTTCCCTCCTCTATCAGCAAAGGAGCACTTCCTCTAATCATGCCCTTCTGAAGACTGGCTGGGAGAAGGTGTAAAAACAAAAAACCCAGGAGTAAAAGCCTTAGGTCAGTTTGAAATTGGAGACATGCTCTCTGGCCAAGAGTGCGAGAGGGAGCTTGTGCTCAGGAGTCCAGCTGTCCAGACTCAGGGTGTAGGTTCTTTTTGTAAGAATCAAAAAGAACTTTTTAAATGCAAATGCAAAAGTGTGTGCCATTGGGGCCTCAGTCTTCCCTGGTGACAGAGGCTTAGCTGTGGCCACCAACACACACACACACGCACGCACGCACGCACGCACAGAATGGGGCAACCACATCCAGCACAAGCTTTTACAAATGTTATTAGTGTCCTTTTTTATTTCCAATGTCTTGTCCTCTTAAAAGTTATTTTGTTGTTATTATTTGTTCTTGACTGTTAATTATGAATGGTAATGTAATAAAGTACCTTTGTTAGATGGTGTCCTTTCTGTGTCTGGGGCTTTTTTATTTTTTTTGAGACACAGTCTTGCCACCCAGGCTGGAGTGCAATAGTGTGAACATGGCTCACTGTAGCCTCAAACTCCTGGGTTCAAACAATCCTCCCACATCAGCTTCCTGAGTAGGTGGGCTACAGGAGTGTGCCATCATGCCCAGCTAATTTTTCTTTTTTTGTAGAGACAGAGTCTTGCTATGTTGCTCAGGCTGCATTTGGGGGTTTTGATGATGCACACAGCAGCTAGTCTCATTTTAAATAGCAAACATGACACATGGTAAATGGGAGTGATTGACATCTGCTGTCCTTATTAGGGGTTATTGGATTACCCCAGGTAACGTTCTAACACATAGTAGACATTTGCTTCTCCTATGCACATCCCGCTCTACCCTAAATGAAGCAGCCAAGCATTTTGGGTGGGGCTGATCCTACTCCCAGCTACAGAGGTTGGCCCTGATTGGTTCAAACCAACCAGTAAAATCCCATGCCTCCTTGCCACAGTAACTGACCTAAAAGTGAACGTGTGGCATAAGTAGATACAATTAGAATAAAGCCTAAACTTTGGTAGGAAGCTTGGAAAAAGAGAAACTTTCTTTTTCTGGAAAGTGGGTTTGAGGGTGTGAGGCCTTGAACTGCTTCTGTTTTGCTAGGGACAAAGCTGACACAGGGAGAGGAGAAGAGCTGAGAGAACCAGAGATAAATAGACCTGGCACCTTGCTCAAACCATACCTGAAGCCTCTGGATTTTCCTCCTTGAATATAATTGAATATAAGAATAAACATAAATGGTATCAGTGAGGATTTTTTGACTGCAAAGAACAGGAAAAAACTACTCAAAAAGCCAGTTTGTTGTTTTGAGACAAGGTCTCACTGTGTCACCCAGACTTGAGTGCAGTGGTACAATCCCTGCTCATTGCAGCCTCAACCTCCTGTGCTCAAGCGATCCTCCCACCTCAGCCTCCCAAGTAGCTGGGACTATGGCCACATACTACCATGCCCAGCTAATTTTGGTACTTTTTGTAGAGACAG